>JBBPLR010000171.1:0-34347 GCA_038089915.1 Sutorius australiensis | reverse complement strand
TCTACATAGCCTTGAAGGCTATACATTATGCTTCCATTCTGAGGCTCTGCCAACTCATGGTAACCTCAAGGACATTTACTATACTTAGAGTAGATCTATAGATTAGATCTCAACATATGTAAATATTATAGATGCTATATATACCAGAGGTACTAGCCTGGTAACCCCAGTCTAGTTCACTTTGGATTTCCTCACCTGAAGCAGGCAGGAGGATACTTCCCCAGTCCCCACTAGTGCTCAGAGCATAAGCTGCTCCCAAGTTCAAGTCTAGGGTGTTCACTTATTTCAATCCTTGTCCAGCAAGCTCGGACATCCCAGCAAGCGGTCTACTGACCTAGGGGTTTGGGTTGTTTCACCAGGGTCATCAGAAAAGGGGAAAAAATGGGATGTCAAACTCTGGCATCACTCCACTGCTCATTGATTATCACTCATTATCATACCTGGTGGCTGGCCAAAGAAAAAAGTGAAAAACATAAGGGATCTGTGAAACCAACAGCAGTCTACATTTTAACCCCTATTCTTCCACAATTGCACACATGATTGTGCTCATGACTAGTAGCTTGATGCTACACTTTACTAGGATCTATAGGACCACTAGTACCACTAGATGCTTGATGTGATCCAGTTACTATATCCTCTGATCTTATCTTATCAGTCTAGGCTAGCCTTACTGATCATGCACACTTCACAAGGTATTGTATATGCTTATTTACATTATTATAGAGTTCATGATTGGATCTGTGATCCAATCTTGCACATATGCTCAGGGGCTAATACCTCCTAACCATGTCACACATGTGCTGAGCATATGTTTTCACTTCCATTTCACATAACCTTGATGGCTATGCTTTCCATTCCATTCTACATGTGTTGCACACATGTTATACCCACTTCCATTCCTATTTATTAACCCTTGGCCCATATCTTCCAATTTACTATTTATCATATGGACTATTAGTATATCTATTAGATCTACTGTACATGGGTGTACATAGAGTAGATGATATATAAAGCAAGGCAACTAGCTGAACATCCTCCAGTCTAGTTCACCTTGAAGTCTTCCCCAAAGCTTCAGGTGAGCCTACAGGTCTACTTGTCCAAGATAACCCTTGACTCATAAGTTCCTATCTATGCAGGTTCACCCTAATCAGGGTGACCCCTATCATTACACTGCTACTCTACCTGGATGGTAGATATGCTCAAGTCACATGCACACTGCACGGATCTAGTTACCTATGACTTAGAGGCTATGTCTGCCCCCTAAGTTTTGGATTGTTTCACCTCACACCCACCTAACCTTTTTATTTCTACACCAATTGTTACAGGTCCATTTTTAGCACCATTCTAAGGCCCCTATACTCAGGTTAGATACCCATAAGCAAGGGCTAGATGCTATACTAAGGCTTGAAGCCTTTACTCAAGTTTCTAGACCTCTAGTGCCACTTAGATATGCAAGCACATTCCAGTCACTAAGTCTTTTATCTTATCTCAAAGATAAGATCAAGCTTATCAGCAGGACTGATTATGTATCTTATCAGTCACATGGTATTGATTACTATTGTTGACATTATTATAGAGTTCAGGATGTACATGGCATCACTGATCTAAGTCAGATTTCATTTGATCTTAGGGATCTGGTATCCCTCTTGTCTACCATGAGGCCACTGCCTCACCATGCCTTGAAGGCATGTATGATCTTCCATTCTGCCACACCTCATGTAGGCAGCAAGTATTTAATATGATAGGGGCTGTTCCCCTTCCTTCTATGCACACATGCATTGCATGCATGTTTTCCCTTCCATTCTTATTTATTAACTTCCATTCTACATAGCCTTGAAGGCTATACTTATGCTTCCATTCTGAGGCTCTGCAACCTCATTGCAACCTCAAGGACTACTCCCCTATTTGGTTGTACATCCATAGATTAGATTACAACATATGTAAATAGATCTTTGCTATATATACCAAAGGTACTAGCTGGTTAACCCCAGTCTAGTTCACTTTGGATTTCCTCACCTGAAGCAGGCAGGATGATACTTCCCCAGTCCCCACTAGTACTCAGATCATAAGCTGCTCCCAAGTCAAGTCTAGGGTGTTCACTTGTCTCAATCCCTGTCCAGCAAGCTTGGACATCCCAGCAAGTGGTCTACTGACCTAGGGGTTTGGGTTGTTTCAGAATGGAAGAGAAGCCATGCACAGCATGGAGGTGAAAGGAAGATTGTGTATGAGGTAGCAGTGTGGCTGCTGAGTTCTAACTCTATAAAAAGGTAAACATGTATAAACAAGATGTGGGAATTAAGAGGCATGGAAGAATGGTATTCCTTAGCTGTTTTAATAAAGTAGATGGTTAATAAGTTAACCAACCAACACATAGCTGACTGGTACTTGCAAAGTTTAAGTGGTGGTAGAGGTGAGTGATTGAGTTGGACTTCAAGTCTGGACAAGCAGTTTAGGGACATGCTGAGGCCATGTGATCATCAAGGCCAGATAACTGTTAGGGGTTAAAATGGACCTGTAACAGTCACCAGCACTGTTACTTCAATAGCTCTTCCATATCTATATGCCACACAACATCCATACATGTCTCCACATCATCACCATTTGTCAAAATGTATATTTGCATGTGCTGCCAGCCCCAGTTAAATTTCCATCCATACTGCAAGATAAACTAAATCAACTTTTATATTAGACAGGCTGGTGTCTTACTGATGCTATACCACAATGAGTGATACTGGACTCTGGATTTATGCATGGATTACAGAGTATCCTTGATTGAGGGTCCAATCATTCTTCCAGCTTGTCAGATCTCCATCCATCTCTGGCAAATCTTGACTATGTCTGAAGCCACATCAGTGAAGTATATGATGAGAAGTTTCCATATGGGACAGGATTCAAGGGTTATTTTTTTCATCTTGTCATTTTTCATTTCATGACTTACAAGTAAATTGATGTTGCACAGTTGATCAGTGATTTGCTCAATAATCCTGAGTGATATGTTTGATGTGCTGAGATGTACAAGATCAAAGACAGCAAGTTTCAAATTATAACTGCATGTTGCCTGAAATGTCATATCTATTGGCACATGCAAAGTGACTGTCAATTGATGTGTCATTCAAGTGTGTTAATGGACAATGGGAGGAGTCTGAAGCTGAAATGTGGAACAACAAATATGTGAATTGTAGGTTTCCATCTTTTTGTCAAATTGTTGCTTATCTGTGATGTTTGATAGCTATTGTTATTGCTCATGCATTCACAACATTGAAATCAGCAGAAGCACACTTTTTTGTCCAGCTGTATCTTCAAAATCACAAAGTGTGACACTGGACTACTAGTGTCATTTTACTACATGTCAGGATGTGAAATTCAATCCATTGTAGTTGATGGTCACCAAGGACAGGCACTTGGTATGTTCAATACTACAACATCTATTTTTGTGCTGATGACACTAGGTTTAGGAAAGTTCTGTGTTGCACTGTATCACCAAATTATTATATCTTATAGATATGAACCTCACTGTTGTCTTTGTGACCTTAATCCATATGACCACCTTTATTAAGTCTACAATCTTTGTATATTTCACTTTCAGCATGATGTTCAGAAGCTTTGTATACTGGTCTTACCAAATGTATACAATTCCATGGTCAGTATTTCATCCTTCAAAGCACATCCAAGCTTTGAGCATACACTCAGAGTCATTTGAGGCAGTAAAAAAAAAGTAAAAGATATATTTCATCATGTACCAACTGAAATAACCCAAACTCCTAGGCCAATTGGTTGCTTGCTGGAATGTCTGTCAGACAACAGCCAAGGGAACAACCTATCCTAGCACACCACCTCATAGGTCATAAAAGACAGAGACAGAATTGATTGAATGTCAAAGCTAGGGAACATACAGGTGTGCTATCCTAGCTATATATACTATGTGATGATGTATGACTAATGGAGGAAATGTTGATGTAACAAATGGAAGGTTGTAACTATGAGGTAACTGAGTACAGGAGATCAGTGGAGATAGATGTGAGAAGAGTCCAAAAGAAGACTAATAATAGCCTAGGCAGCTCTAGAAGAACAAGGATTAATATATATAAAGGAAGAGAAAGCATGAGAGAAACAGCGGGTGATCCATAAGGAGACTGTGAGGTGCTACATCATGGGTACCTGAATAAGGCCTGGAATGGACCTAGAAGTGGAGTTAAGGAAGTCTATCTAATCTGATGGTTGATTGATCTACAAGAAGAGAAGACTAATCTAATCAGAGATAAGGAAAGATAACCAGCTAGATGGTATGGAAAGGCCAAAGAGAAGCCATCTAGGGTATGCAAAGTAGGAAAATGTAGTGGGACAAAAGTCAAGTTCTGACAATGCTCAAGCTTGTTGGGCAAGGCTATATGCTTCTACACTAGACTTGAAACTTAGGAGCTCCTTATATTCTGAGTACTAGTAGTGGTCTTGGGAAAGTATCTCCTAGGACTTGTTTCCTGAGAAATCCAAGAGAACTAGACTGGGAATACCAGGCTAGCACCTTGGGCTTATATGTATAGTGTTCAAAGTCTATGTATATATGTTATGATTTAATCTATAGATCTACAGTGGATATGGAAATAGTCTATGAGTATGGCATAGCCTTCAAGGCTATGTGGAATGAAAGATTAATAAATAGAAATGAAAGACATGCATCAGCAAATCTGTGATTTTACTACAATGCTACAGTGAGTACAGTGCTATGCAGTGTTATATGATGGCTATAGCTAATATTAGCTATGAACAAATGTTGTTCAACAGTAAAAATATACATTTTAAGCACTTTTATTTTACTGTGCAGAAAGGATCTAACTATAGTACTGTATTACTATACAACACTGTACAATGCTTTCTAGCTAGTTCTGGTTTTGCTGATGTGGAAGCAAGAGCATAGTTCCCATAATATTAAATACTTGCTATCTACACATGGTGTGGCAGGTCTCTAGATCATACATGCCTTCAAGGCATGTTGAGGCAGTGGCCTCATGGTGAACATGAGGGATACCAGATCCTTAGATCTGATCTAATCTAATGATGTCATGTACATTCTTGTCAGAACTTGATTCTTGACACCAAGTCCACATTCCATGATACAGCAATATCTGCCTTATCTCCTTCTTACCTGATTAGATAGTCTTTCATCTAGTAGATTAGATCTACCATAATAGATTAGATTAGACTTACATTACATCCACTTCTAGGTCCATTCCAGGCCTCTCAGGAACCCATGATGTAGTGCCTCTCAGCTACCTCATTGCTAACCTGCCCATTCCCTCATTTTCCACTTATGCCTTCCATTTCATTAATCTCCATTCTTCTAGAGCCGCCTAGTATCTTAATAGATCTATAAAGGACTCTTCTCATGTTCATCTCTGCTGATCCCCTTAACCCAGTTATGTCACTGTTACAGCCTTCCATTTGTCATATCAGCACTTCCTCCATTAGTTATATGTAGTCCAGTCTGTATATATAGCTAAGATAGCACTCCTGTAAGTTCCTTAGCTTTGATATCCAATACCTCTTCTTGTCAATGCAATCATCAAGCAACCCACCTCTGAGTGTGGTATGCCAGAGTAGGTCCAGTCCATCTACCATTGCCTGACAATTCTGGACTCTGTAATAATATCAACAGCTACAATCAATGTTCTGTGACTGATAAGATAATCAGTCCAGCTGATAAGCATGATCCTATCTATAAGATAAGATAAGAGACTTAGTGACTGAATGTACTTGTGCATCTAAGTGGCACTAGAGGTCCCTGGGCTTGGGTATAGGCTTTAAGCCTAAGTAAAGCATCTAGCTCATGAATGGAGGTGTCTAATCCAAGGATAGAGGTGAAGTTAGAGGCCAAAAATCAACCTGTAACATCAACAATTAAACTCTAACATAATATTAGCTTGGTTAACCAACAAAGAGGAGGTAGCCTTTGCTATCTCCACCCTATACTATCCACAAAGTCTAATATCACCTGAAATTTGGAAGGCTTGTCCAACCACAACAAATGATAATAAACAAGTACATCAAAATATCAACTAAGATTGGATTAGTCTTACTCTGCTGGCTGGTGTCATGTACAGACAAGACTATGATAACATATACAGTATATGGCATTCATACATATGACGCAACATTTACACATCTCCAATGAGTATCATGAACTGTTTCACACCATGGTTAGTAAACTCATTGAATATCAAACATAGGATCAGTTCTTACCTCTCCCTAATTTGCCACCAGTGGAAATAGTACAAGTCAACTTTGTCTACCATCTGTGAGGAGTCAAGTAGTATGGAAAACAATACCAACATTCTAGCTGCCCCATGTGGCATGATAAGCACTCAATCCACTCAATCCACTGACCAAACATACATTATTTCAATCTACAGCACACTTGCAGGTGCCCTGATACCTAGTACATGAGTCCCTGGTCCATCATTTAGTATACATATGTATGCCAAGACAACACCACATACCTTAGACCACCACTTGTATGAGTCCTACTACATCTTATCATATAATTCTCTCATGGGCACACTCAGAAACTACTAAGTCAACAAGACAACATATTAGAATTTTGTTGAGGTTAGATAGCCTAATATTACTTGAAGAATGGGTACCCCACTTACTACCATAATGATGGAGTGATCACCAAAGACCAGACTGACTTGCCAGAGGTGGCATAACATCATCTAACAAGGTGAAATGGGACTGCAGCACCACACAACAATAGCAAAGAGGGGCAACAACAAGGGTGATGATGGAGCAATGAGGGTGATGATAAGGGTGACAAGTACAATGACAGACAGAATGAAACAACCTGAGAAGTGTAAATGCTATAGGTTGCTCTAAACTTGATAGAGACTTAGGAAGGATCTAGCTTTTATCCAACTGAAGCTTCTGAGGGGAAACTCCAAGTGAACTTAACTGGGAATTACCCAGCATTCACTGGAGGGTTTATATACTGCTCAACAGTGTATGTACATGTTGTGATCAAATCTACAATCTACTATATATAGACTAATTGTCCTATGCAGACATAGCCCCTAAGGCAATGCTGGAACAGCCTCAAGGCTGTGGAGGAATGGAAGTGAACAGCCCTAGGGTGTAGCCCTGTGGCTGGAATGGAAGAGAAGCACTACAGCCTCAAGGCTGTGAGCAGAAATGGAAAAAAGCATAAGTGTTACAACACAACCACCAGATAGGTGAGTTGTGCTACCTTCAGTGAGACTTGTGTCAGGGTGCAACCAGGACTTGATACCTGATGGGGTTTAGGCTGAGATGATCCATGTAGTTGAGGTCAAGCCAAGGGGATGAGGCAAGAGGACTATATTGATACAAAGTGTTCAGTGAGTATCTCCAGGTACAGATACAGTACCATGAAGGGGAAAGCCAGAAGAAGACAAGGGAGTGTGGGGGGAAAGGGACTAGGGGGGCTGTGGGGGGGAAGGGAGATTCAAGCTAAAGATACAGCTAGGAAGGAAAAGGAATATATAGGCTAAGTGAATGGTGCTGACTAAGCAGGGCAAAGGGTGAAGCAAGTCAAGAAGGGTCAAGGGTACAGGCTACATATGGTAGGTGCTACAGAGTTTGAGAGAGAAGCTCAGTGAGTCAAAGACAAGTGTCACAGGAAGAGATGGAGATGAACAAGAAGATGAGTGATGGAGTTATTGTGGAGCTTCTGTGAGATGGAAGCAGCATTGGATAACAAGGTGATGTGGAAACATGGTGACAAGGTGATGGTAACTTAAGGACTGAGGTGATGAGGTGACAAGGAACTATGGGGACAAGGATGTGAGGTGATGAGAAAGTGAGGTGACAAGGTGCTGAGGTGATGAGGTGATGAGGTGATGTTGTGCCAAGGTGATGAGGTGATGAGGCAATGAGGTGATGAGGTGACAAGGTGACAAGGTGACAAGGTGACAAGGTAATGAGGGGATCAGCTGGCAGGGAGTCAGGTGAAGGATCTGATGATTGGTCATGTGTCAGGTCCAGTGATGGGAGGTTTCAACAAAGAGGACAGCAAGACTGGTTAGGGGAGGAGTCTGAGAGGTGTCTGGTGTTGTGTTGGAGGAAAATGAGGAAAATGAAGATGTCAACAAGTTTATTAGGAAAAAGACAGGGGCTAGAAGCAATTGTAACAATAAGCATAGCCATGCATAGCACAGAAATGAAAAGAAGACTGTGCATGTTGTAACTGTGCATTGCTAAGTTCTAACTTTATAAATAAGGTGAGCATATGTAAACATGGGGGTTTGGATCATAGATCTGAGATAAGATAAGATAAGCTCAGCCAGGACTTAGCCAACTGGTACTTTGCAAGAGTCTAAGTGGCAGTAGAGGTCTGTGGTTGACATTGACTTCAAGTCCTTAGGAGCAGTTTAGCAATGTGCTTAGGTCATGTGACTGTCGAGGTCAGGTGACTGTTAGGGGTTAAAATGGACCCATAACACAGAGAGAACAGGGAAAAGCAGAAAGAGTGAGGGGAAAAAAGGTTAGTTGCTCACCACTGTTATAAACAACCCACCACACTTAGCAAGAACAGCATCTATGAAGCTCTGCTAATTAAATGAGCAGTGGCTGGGGACCCAATCCCTGTGATCTCTGGGAGGATGGCCAAACTTTTTACCTCCAGCAGGAACCATGTGCCATAATGCTTCTTGGCAGTAACAAGCCACTACAAACTCATGTGACTACAGTCGAATCCCACATAACACATAGGGGGTATAACACATACTTCTAATAACACATACAAATTTCAATGCCCCGAGTTGGTATGCAGTGATTTTGTATCCATAACAGATACTCTCCCATATGGCATAACCCATAGCTTTCTTTCCCAGTCATAACACATACCTGTACCTGAATATTACTAAAGTAGGAAAATATATTATATAATTATTGCTTCTTGACTGCCCAGAAAGGCAACTCTGACCCAAAATCTCGTCTCCCACTGTCACTATGACATCACTCGATGCTCTAAAAAAAGGCCTATCAGCACTTCGTAACCAGATTCGAGATCAAAAAGCAAAGCTCGAGATTAGACTCAAGGCTGGTCAGCCCATATCTGAGACAGATCAAGACTGGCTTGATAATGAAGGGAACCTTATTGATGAGGAGTGTGTGGTCGAGGCACTGGAAGGTGCACCTGACTATTGAAACAACCCAAAAGACTAGCTAGGTTGCACTAGGAGGCAGCGACTACTAGAGATGTAAAGCATGAGACTAGGAGTCATATCTTAGGAATGTCTTGTGAGGAACACTCCAAGAGGACTTGACTGGGGTTGACCAGCGAGTCCCTTGGGCTTTATATACAGTTCTACTGTATGTACATGATGTGGTCATATCTAACGATTTACTACTATATATAGACTAAGGGTATAACCCAGGGCGCAGGGTGGCCGTAGGGTAGAGGGTCTGTGGAATAGCCATAGGGCTGTGGAGTGGAGATTAATAGATAAGGTGAAATGGAAGCCATGGTGTGCAACACGCTGTGGCTGGAATGGAAGAGAAGTGTGCACAGCACGGAAATGAATGAGAAGTAAACCATGAGGCGAACTTTGTTCATCTGGGTTTGAACGTTATAATATTGTACACATGACCAAACACTGAGGCGTGGGAATGTGGACTTAGGATCGTAGCGCATCGAGCGCTTAGGTGAATGACAAGCACTTAGAGGTCAATAGCCTTGGGTAAGGGAACGTAGTAACTTGAGCGTGGTCATTGGGCGTTGTAAACGCTTATATAATAGGGGCGAAAGTATACCCCTGTAACAACTATGAAAAGGCTCTTGAGAAATTGGATTTTCATGAGAAGGCAATTGTAGAGAAGCTTAGAAGGCTGGCAGAGGGTGGTGAAAAGAGTGGAGCCCCTTCCAAGAAATGCAAACGTATGAATTTTATTTGCTTCTGAGATTCAGAATGTCGATAGCATGTTTGACTCAAATATGACAATGACAGGTCCAGTGCCCAATGACTTGGATATCGAGCCAAAGAAACTCAGGCCATCTGGTCTATCAGCGGAATCACAGAGGAAGGAAAATGCAACACTCAAACAACAAATTGAAGTTCTTAATTGGCATCATGCAAATGGACAAGTCCAGAAGAAAACAGAATGCCATTTCAGTACAGTCTATCCAAACTTACGACTCAAGCAACCAAGAATATCTGTGTGGCTGAAAAACGAAGCTAGATGGCGTGCGGAATATGATGCCAGCACTGCTTTGGAGCGGGCAAGCAAACAAACTTGTCAAACACAACATCCTGAAGTAACGGAAATGCTTGATCTATGGGTTTCGAAGGCCATGGCAGATGAAATACTCCTTACTGGCGAAGTTCTTCGTCAGAAATGGAAAATCTTTGCTGATCTTGTTGGGGTGCCAGATGACGAACGTCTCAAATTGAGTGATGGCTGGTTGAATTGCTACAAGATCCACAACGGATTGAAAGAAATGAAGCAGCATGGCGAAGCTGCTTCTGCAGACATCTCAACTGTTGAAAAGGAATGACTCTGTATTCAAAACTTGATTCGAGAGAAAGGTTACAAACGATGTGATATATTCAATGCTGATGAGTCGGCATTGTTTTATGCGTGAGTCTTTTCTTATTCCTGCCAAAAACCAAGCATCACTAAATATTAAACAGTATGCCTCCTGATCGTGGTCTCTCCGACAGGCAGAACTCAGGTGTCAAGGGGAAAAAGTTGCGACTTACTTATTTATTCATGGCCAATGCGACAGATCGAAAAAACTACTGCCAGTCATTATCGGAAAGGCTCAGAAGCCACGGGTATTCAAAAACAAGACTGGTTCGCAACTTGGATTCTACTACCAACACAATGTGAAAGCATGGATGACAGCTATCATTTACCAGGAGTGGCTGTTGGATTGGGATCAGAGACTTAGGAAGGACGGACGTAGGATTCTTCTTTTACAGGATAATTTCTCGGGACATGTTGTCCCAGAGACTCTTACCAATATCGAGGTCATCAATTTCGAGCTGAACCTTACCGCGCACGTCCAACCCAATGATCAAGGGATTATTTGGTGTTTTAAGGCGAATTACCATGCCAAATTTATTCATCGTGCTATTGACCTCTACGAGGCTGACATTACACCATCTAAAATCTACAATATCAATCAACTTGAAGCTATGCAGCTCGCAGACAATGCATGGAACAATGTCGACACAACAACAATCCAAAATTGTTGGCGTAAGGCTGGTATTCTACCTGACACCAATGTCTCTTCTACCATCACCTCCCCATCTCTTCCGATTTCAACTCTAGTTCATGCCAGCCCCCAGGAACCACACGACGATGGCATTTCTCAAGCCGAGAAACTCATTAACAATGCTTTGGACGAGTTGGAGACAGCTGGCGTCCTCCAACATTCAAACTGCATGGATATCTTGGAACTTCTCAACCCAGTTGCAGAGACTCACAACATCTTCGAGGCGACTGATGAAGATATCTACCACTCCATCATGGATGCAAAGGCAGCACGGGAGAAAAATGAGGGAGATACTGACGATGGTCAAGAGGGTGCCATACCTGCCTTCGAGCCAGGTCCTACCCGAAAGGAAGCACTTCAGGCTGTGCTCATGGTGCAGAACTTTGTCAAAGAATTGAATGATCCGTTTTCTCGTCAGCTGGAGCTTATGTTGAGCTCGTTTGGCCACAGAACGCGAGCTGTCGAGATGCAGAATCTGAAGGATAACAAGCTCACATCTTACTTTTCTCGACCATAGACCTATACCATAGTATGCTAGTAGAAGAATACTATTTTGTGCTCGTCTCGAACCTACAAATAAATCTACCAAATCCGTCTCGGCAAAGTCGGGCCATCCTCGGAACACATACCCCTCATAACACATACGTTGGAGCATGTCCCGAAAGGTATGTGTTATGTGGGATTCGACTGTATCAGCCTATGATGTAATGTGACAAGGTGTGCACTTATGGCATGGACCCTGAGGAGCTGCCAACATACTGTCATTATGCTGTAAACATTTGAGTGATTATGGTAACTGGCCCTAAATTGGTGTTTTGCTGATGTTATTAGTGTAACTACCTGTTAAAGACTATGGTAGGGTATAAGTAGAGCAAGGGAGGGAATGAGAATGTCTAGCTCACCTCAGTGATGCAGGAAAGTCACTGAGGTGTATGGAAAGAGAGGGGTGGCACAAGTTACAAGTGAGTGCTTATGTAAGCTAAGTCCATGCACATCGTACGAATTCCAACAGTGGCGGCGTGAACAACCGTTCCAGGAAAATCAGCTCCTTATCACAGACCTGAAGGCCCTGCAGAAAATAATGAACACATCGGCATACGATTATCCAAGGTTACCCAATATCCGTGCTGCTGCGTGAATGATAAGTGGGAGTGGGATTGTTTGGGCTGATGGTAACTTTCACCCCTTCAAATTTTTGCGTTTCCGATGGTCATGTTAGGCAATGATCACAAGCGGCGGTTGGATTCCATTGGAAACAATGATAGTCGAGGTGTCGTCCAGGACGTTAGAGCCTGGGTCTCGTGTGCGGCATTAGACGCAATTGGTCAGGGTATGATTGCTTTTCTTCTGCAGAGTAAATGCTGGATAATGATCGTATTAATAGCCGCATTCGATATCCAGTTCAATGCCACCGGAGGCGACTCGCACCCCCTTGTTAAGAAGTATGAAAATTATTTGTCAGTTTTGTAACTTTGCTAGTGTTCTGCGAAACCTTATCCCGCATCTCATCCCACACCTCATCCTAGCGGCGAGGTTTTCGGCCTACCTTCAGCAATAAATGTTTTTATACAGGTGGCTTCAAAGCACGTTCCGACGTGGATAATCCATTGGGTCACCGATCATGTTCCAAATTTTCGGCTTGCGTATGCGCGCGACGCAAAAAATGCAGCCATGGATTTCGCAAAGGGATGGTTACGGGACAAGGCAGATGCACTGTTACAAACAAAGGATGACAGGCATATCCTCACCCTCCTTGGTCTAATGACTGAAGAGGTGCTTGGGCAGATGCGGTGGGTTTCATCTCTGATTCCTGTTTTATCAGGGACTGTGAACGCGACACATGCAGTACGTTCATAAATTGCAGGTCGTGAAAATACTACAACTTCGACTTCCTGGATCTTGCTGGAGCTTGCGCGGAACCCCAAGATTCAATCCACGCTACGAGATGAGATACGGAAGACTGAAGCGGCCATTCAAGCACGCGGTAACCCTCGGATCGGGGTCGCGGATTTGGATTCTATGCCCTACTTGAACGCTGTCATCAAGGTTGGTGTGCGTCTTCGTAGGATGCACTATTAGTTCACGTCGTACATTTCTGTCTCTCACAGGAGGGGTTACGATTCCACGCTGCGGTCCCTCACATCTGGCGCCTGGCTTCCCGAGATGACTTCCTTCCACTTTCTAAGCCAATCCGTACGGAATCCGGAAACCTAATCAATGAAGTATATGTTCCTAAAGGCACCCAAATCGTAGTATCTGTCGCTGCATACAATCGGTACGTATGGTATATTACACATTCAAGTGGGTAATTGGATGTGGTGCCGCAGTGACCCAGACCTCTGGGGAGAGGGTGCGCATGAATTCAATCCCGATCGCTGGTTGGACACTAGAACGAACGAGAAGACATCGGCTAGTATAGGAGTATACTCGAACTTGTGCGTCGCTCTCCCTGGGGCTCGACATACTTTGACTGGCACGCATTCCCAACGGATTGAGCTTCTCGAGCGGGAGTCGAGGTTGTTTAAGATGGCGCTTTGCGTGCGATCTTATCTCTTGCTACATGGGAAGGAACACCACTGATGGCAGACTACAGCCTCTTGGAACTTCAAGTCTTCCTGTTTGAATTTGTAGGCAAGTTTGAGTTCAGAAAGACCGACAAGACCGATCGCATTCTCCGGGAGTTGGCAATAGTTACTGCGCCGATGGTCGAGGGTGAACTTGATCGAGGCGTGCAGGTGCCACTGGCTATATCCTTGGCCCCTCAGGACGCTCAGAGCTAAGAAACACTATTACCGGGCAACGTTCTTTTTGCGACAGTGACAGTTCCTCCCCATTAAATCAATCAATCACGTACTACCACTTGAGAGGTCATAATTTCACTCTCTATGCAGTGCTACCTTTATTGTGACCGATACCAACGTTCAAGAAACCTGCCATCTGGCGCTAGGTCGAGACCGATCCACCCACCGCGCATCTACACTGGCGGCATTGCAACCGACAATGAACCCCTAGACTCTCGCTCAACCATTCTATCCGTCTGCCCCTCGCACACGACGCCAGGCAGGTGACTAGGAAGGGCACAGTGAGGTACTAGGGAACTGTATCACAGCGTGCAAGCTATCCTGCAAAACAAAACAAAGCCGTGACATCCGATCGTCATCGTCAATGGTGTAGCGTATCAAAAACCGAAACAAAACATGCGGCAATCGAAAGCGTAGCTCGTGCTCAACGTCATAACGGGTGGGGCGATAACCAATCGTAGCGTGTAAAGGAAGAAAACGGTCCAGGACCAATCATAAAATCGAGAGCGAACTTGTCAAAACGTACGGCATTAAATCGTAATATACTATCATCATCAACATCCCTGCCATTTTCACCCATATGCCCATTGCAAGGCGACGGACAACGATAGAGAACCTGCGCTCCGTGCACCGTGTGCGCCTGCAAAGACGCAGAGCGGCGATTTCAGTCAAGGTCGCGGCGTCTCGGCTCGCTCGGAACACTGGCCGGCATCGAAGTACTCGAGGGTCGTAACCGCGTCAACGACAGTGGGTTCTCGGCACTCACCTTCGTCTTCACCTTCGCCTTCGCGGGAGATGTCGACGGTAACAACGACCCAGCATGCTTCAAAGAAGTTGCCGTCGTCGTTGTTATTGTTGTGGGAGCGCGACGAAGATGGGTCAGACTCCAGGATGGAACCCGCCTGTTCGATTGGAACCCCACTGCATTCGACGACAGCTCCGGGGCGCTTCCGAGCCCACTAACATGCGAGTGCAAGCTCGGCGCACACGCAAGACCCAAACTCCGTGCTCTCGTCGGCGCGTCTGGGTGAAAATCGTTCGGAGAAGCATCCCTCGGATTTGGCCTCGGGTTCGGAGAAAGAGGCCCAGAACGGGCATGCTTCGAGCTGGCGACGGCAATGGCTATCGGGAGCTGAAAATCAACAGAAGCGGAAAAGACGCGGTGACTGCTCGTGCGCTTATCAAAGTCATCTTCGCAGGTGCGATAATGATTTCGGGTTCGATCAGGAAGGTGACTCGGCGCACTCGGCGCGGTGTGCCGATCTATGGTGACGGGGGTGCTCGTGGCGGCAAGGAAACTCGACGATGGGTCCCGCGGCGCAAAGGCGTTCGATATACGGGGCTGATGTGTGCGCTGGCGCGGGAACGAGATGCCGATGCCGATGCGGGTGGGTTGCTGAGCGGCAAGGGGAGTTGGTGGTTCGTTTTCGTCGACTGACATGCTACGAGGGGTGGGCGGGCAAGGCTTATGTTTTTCCCGCTTCCCCCTTGTCTTTTTGGGCGTGGTATGCTGAACGGTGTGTTTCGACTGCCTTGGCGATGAGACAGCAGCGCTGATGCAAACGGTCGTGTCCACTCGGTTGATGTCGCCAAACAGCGTTCTTTGCCGCAAGGATACCATTTGCGGGGTGGGAGGTGCAGGACTGGACATCCGAGGCTGTCGGCACGCTGTGCAACCACTGCGGAACCCAGACAAGGCATGAACGCGTCCCATTGATACGACAGCACTGGGATCCTCGGAACCCGGGGTACTTAGCCTGCTAACCCGGCAATATTTATATCCGGCATCGGAACGGCGTTCGCGTAGACTCGGAAGAGCATATGCACACTCATAAGCGCCGGACTGAGGTAGCGATAACAATGGGGGCGTTGGCGAGGGCCTTCCAATCCGGTCGTGGTTCTCGCTGCCTGTGGGCGAATCTGAGCGGACCCATTTCATCCTGAAACGAGCATGGGACGCGCGATCGGCGTCGGGATTGGTCGTAGCGAAAGCTTCGTCCGCGATATCCGCCAAGTCAAGCGCGAGCTTGTAGAGGCCTCTGGGACTAGACCGATGCACTGCATTGAGAAGCCTCCACTTTCGCAGCCTGCTCAACACCGGAGGCAACACGGACGTGTCGGTGTCTTCGGCGACATCGTGTTGGAGTGCATCACAGATGGAAAATAGGAGCGCGGGCGAGAACGACGAAGTGCGAGAGGGGGGGGAGTTGAATTGGATGGGTAGCAGGACGAGCAAGCGGTCGAGCGCTTGTTTGCCCCTGACTGAGAGCTGGGCGTGGCGAGAGGCGTCTTCCCTGACGGATTGCCTCTCCTTTTCCAACGATGGAAAATAGGTTTGGTCTTCGATTGGGCATTCAGTCATGACGGTCGTAAACGAATCTGGCGGGGCCTTTATTGTCGGGGCGAGCGTTAGGAGCAAGTAATGGTAAGACAATGTTTCGGTCGTGAGCGAAGAACGGTAAACGAAATATGGTGTATACCCATTCCAATATAATTGAATAGGAATTGTAATGCGGGGAGTATCAATGATGGAATGGAAGGCTCACCAAGTGAAAACAGCTTTCGCCGAGTCTCATTGTCTGCTGCAGGCTTACAAACTATTGCTATAGTCAACGTAGTAGCTGGGTGTTTCCGCGCGCCCCAAAAACAAAGTTTAACCTCGATGTTTTCCCTCACAAACTTCCGCATCTGAGAGTCTGCGATGCAGCGGGAGGCGAACAACGGATGCGTGCACTTAGTGTCATACATGCCGGAGAGCATTCGTAAAGCTACATAGGCGACAATTCATCAAAGGCGTGGCATCCGCTAAATTACCCGCCTCGGGTAATAAGGTTTAATTCTTCGTTTGGCGGTACTCCGTGTCAGGGATCGCTAACAGTACTGCCAGTGACTGCTATGGATTCCAGGAATAAGACGTCCGCTGCCTCTGACCTCGTGCTACTCGCGGTGTATTCCAGATGTCATAACACTGGCCGGGTGGAACACGAGAAACATATTCCAAGCTTCTAATTCATACGACAACGAAAAGTAACCTCGGCTTCCACTTCAGTTATTCATGTTTCGCTCTGGAAGACAACCACCTTCTTCGTCCCGAGTCTCCAATAAAGTTTTACTGCGAGTGTCCCCGCGGTCGGAACCACGTATGTGAATCTCCTGGGACAAAGTTGGCGGGCCCAATGCCAAGCAAGTTTCGCACGTCTCGAGTCCACCCCCGACGGAGTGTCAGGTGCACATACGTGCCAGCCAGTGCCACTACCAAACATTGAACGGCGGTTTATTGGTCTTTGTTACGAGAGGCCCGTGATCGGCGGTACCCTTGTTTGTTGGCGACGAGAGACGCCCCGATTGATTCGGCTTCATAAGGTGAGAGGGGCTTGTGGATTTCCACCTCTGTGGTTCAGGTGCGCTTATCAATCGGTCATCAATATTGGATATCGAACGTTGGTTGATCTCTTCCGAAGAGAGATGAGTCCTGGCCACCATCACCGGGTTCACATGAGCACCCACCCTTGGCTTGGCAACTCCCAGGACGGACTCAGAACATGTTGCCCGGTGGACACACATGGCGCACAGCGTTGTCGATGGATAAACGTTATCCTAGCGAACCTCGAGCCCAATTACGTCGGAGCCGTCGTATCAGAAGGGCCGGCGTAAGAATCCCAATTCCAATGGGATCATATCAAGTTTCCGTCCAGCTGGTTTCGATCATCTTCTGGAAGCACGATACGTATCTACCATCGTCGTGAATGTCCCGTTCACGTCCTTATCAGGTGGCTTCACGGTCGACCCGAGCGTTTCAAACCATGATACATGAATATGATCAATGATAGCAATTCCGTTTGATCTCGAGCACGGCCCAAACATGAGGTGAAATGGCCTCCCGTAGCTTCGAACGAATGAATCTGGTGTAACGGAACACGGCCCGTTCAGAAGGGTGCTTGGATTACGTAAGCGATGGGGGAACTTCCATGCTTCTGCAAGTTGAACGTCTCGTTCCATCAGGGTAACTGACACTGGCCCTCTCAAAATCGAGGATTGGAACTCATCTTCTAGCACATGCTAATTCGAAGAACGATTTACGAAGAATGGAAGGGCCGTCTCTTCCCAGTTCTTCGTGCACGTTGGTGTTTACCTAGTGACGCTCTAGCGCCGAGCCTCGGTGAGCTTGTTTTACCGTGATACACGCACCGGAAGTCTACTTGGTGAGCATCCGCCACCGGATTTATGAATCCAATAGAATTAATGGCCAAGGACGACCTTGATGCAGTACGTTCCTGTGAAGACTGTCAGCTACATTCGGATAAGACCGCTATGGAAGGATGGAAACTATGACAAGGCGATCAAACTTCCAGGAATCCCGTAGGGTGACATTCTTGTAAAATTTTTGGATGTTTATCTCAGTGGGCACACTGACTTCGTTCTAGGAACCATCAGCGCAACAGATCGCCCTCCGTTTGTATCAGGAAGGGCTTTGCGCATACCCCCATCCGTTTTGCGGCCATCCTCGGTCGGCCATCGCCGAGACTAGATATTTTACGCGTCTAGGTTTGGACTCGTCCTCGGCGTTGCCCTCAAATAGAAGGGGAACTTCTGACCTTCAGGGACGCTTAATATTAGTGGGAAGCACGCAAGTGTAACAGTAACTTTATCTCTGGGTGTTTCAGGGCGTTGCCATATGAAACCACGGTTCGTCGTGCGCCAAATCTTATTTGTTGACACTGTCACATCCTTAATTTTCCAAGGTTTAATCCAGGTTTTCACGGATCACAAGAGTGACGAACGCATGTTTTGTGAAACACGAACTGCGGCGAATTCTTATACAACACCCAGTATGTAACCGCAGACTCCTCATTTATACCGTCCGGAATCGAGGTAGCAGCGCAGACGAGAAGCGGAAACTCGTTCTCTTCCTCGGGCCCGGTTGTCGGCGCGGACAGGCTATTTTAGTGGCCCTCGCACCCTTGACCACGCACAAGCCCGAACCCCGTCCGATCACTCCCCATCGTACCGGTGCTGAGCGTCGTCGTCAGGTGCGAGTGTGACACTTTGCCATTCCTTGTCTTGCTGATCGGCCATGATGCATGACAGTTGCCATTGCGTGCTCGAGTTTCTGGGCGACATGTCTGCCCCTGATCTCGGAATGATCGTCCTTCCAGCGTTTGCAGGACAGGGAACGACAAGGCCGAGTTTGAAACACGCAGCCGATCAGGCAATCCGCGACGCGGACTCTCCCACAGGCTCTCTCCTCCTCGCGTCATGTCTGGATGCCCTCCTCGCAGAACTCGCAGTAATGTCCCCAGAGGAACGCGAACAGAGTGGTATCTGTCCCGCCGACTTTGACGATCCTCGTCGCTTGCTCATGCCCGACCTTAAATACGCCAAAAATCACATCGTCTCCGGGATGTTTCTCTTCCTCGCACAGGCAATGCGCTATCTGTCTTACGCTCGGTCCACTTCCCGCTCTCTCCTTGATCTACTCCAAGCCAACATCGACCACGCTGCGGGGGTCCTCGGTCTCTCTTCTGGGATATTTTCTGCTTGCGTTGTTGCGACGTCCCGCAATCCATTGTCTTATATCACCACCGCAGTCGAGATTTTTCGTCTGGTGTTTTGGCTCTCCCTGCGTGTCTTGCAGTTTACGAGGGGGTTGCTCAAGGAGAAACCTGTGGATGCCTCCCTCCCATGGAGTGTGTCGTGCCTTGGGTTGACGAAAGCCAAGATCGAGCAGCATATCGCCCGGTTTGAACAAAAGGCTAGTAGTGCTCGTATCACCTCTTCCTTTCGTTGATCAAATTGCTCTAGTATTGTCACAATACATCACTTCATGTTACGACGGTCCTCGACGAAGGGAACGTGACGGTCTCAGGTCGACCGGACTTGCTTGTCAGGTTTTCGATCTTTGTATCTCGGCATTGCACTGTACTTCCCACCACAGTCGATGCGCTTTACCACTCGGACTTGCATCTCCCAGATACCCGAGCGCGGATCTTGGCAGACACTCGCAGGCGAAACATTAAATTTCCGGACTACCAAGATCTCCTTTGTCCCCTCAGATCGACGATATCTGGGGATATAGTCGCGCCTAGTTCCGCCTACCCCTCACTTGTCGAGCTGGTGATTGACATGGTGCTCATTCATCCCGTGAACTGGGATCTCGTTGCCACAAAAGTGGCATCTGTCATCCCGGCCGACGTGAGACTCTTGGTTATCAACATCGGTCCTGGATCGAGCACTCTCCGGGCGCTGGAAAGAGCCCTGCCTGAATGCGTGCTGTCTTGCATCGACGCGACTTCAGATGCGCGCGAAGAAGCCCCCACTTCCGCCAAGCAAGAGCCTATCGCCATCATTGGGATGGCAGCTCATACACCTGGCGCTGCCAACACTGCTCAATTGTGGGAGATTCTAGAAGGAGGTATCAGCACCATTTCAAAGGTCAGTGTGATTGATGCACACTTTCGGGCTGCCTGACGCATCTGTATAGATCCCGGGCGATCGTTTTCAGCTTCCTTTGCACTCCGTGGCGGATGGCGGGTCGTCCCCCTGCGAAATCAAGGTCGAGACAGGCAATTTCATGAGCGATTTTGCCGATTTCGATCACAAGTTTTTCAAGATCTCCCCGCGAGAGGCAAGAAGCATGGATCCTCAGCAGCGTGTGCTGCTGCACACGGCGCATGAGGCGCTCGAGAGCGCGGGGTATGTTCCAGATGCAACACCTTGTTTTCGGCGTGCCACGTTTGGCTGTTACATCGGAGCAGCCACGCAAGACTATGCTGAAAATCTTGCCAACAACATTGACGTTCACTATAGCACTGGTTGGCCTTTATCTGACGTTATCCCGATGGAGGACTGACATTATTCAAGGCACGTTGAAGGCGTTCCTGAGCGGACGCATATCTTATGCCATGCAATTTGGCGGGCCTTCGGTCGTGGTAGATACAGCGTGCTCGTCTTCGATCGTGGCCATCCATCAAGCCTGCAGAGCGCTGATGATCAAAGATTGTGATGCGGCGCTCGCCGGTGGCGTCAACATCATGACCAGCCCCAACGTGCGTACACGATGCGTCATTCATGTCTCGAATAACCTATGGTGCAGATGTTCGTCGGCCTCGCGCGCGGCCACTTTTTGACCCCTGCAGGGCAATGCAAGGCGTTCGACGCGGCCGCTGACGGATACTCGAGAGGCGAGGGTTGCTGCCTGTTCGTCTTGAAGCGGCTGAGCGACGCGCTCGCGGAGAACGACCGCATCATGGGGGTCATCCGTGGTGTCGAACTCAACCAGAGTGGCCTCGCCCCATCGATCACGCACCCCCACACGCCGTCGCAGGCCGATCTCCTCCGGACGCTCCTCGCAGGTGCGAACATCCCCCCTGCGCGCGTGAGCGTCGTCGAGGCACACGGCACGGGAACCGCCGTGGGCGACGCGTGCGAGCTCGCCAGCGTCCGCGCGGCGCTCGCTGTGGGACACCAGGAGGGTGCTCTTCACGTGACGTCTGTCAAGGCGAACGTGGGGCATCTCGAAGCCGCGTCTGGCGCCGTGGGACTCTGCAAGCTGGTGCTGATGCTCCAGCAAGGCATCATCCCGGCGCAGATATCGCTGAGGACGCTCCATCCGCGGATCGCGCCTCTGAACACGGACAACATCGTCATCGATACGCATTCGGTGCCGTGGGTCCGCGGGTCTGCGCCGCGGGTTGCGGTGCTCAACAATTTTGGGGCGGCTGGGTCGAACGGGGCGCTGTTACTTGAGGAGTATGTCAGGCCCATCCGCTTCCCCCGGACGTTGCCCTCGTCTTCATCCTTTGTGTTCGGTATCTCTGCCAAGTCGGCGCTGGCGCTCGAGAATCTACGCACGCGGTACATTCAATGGCTCGGAGATCCGAGGAATGCCGGCACGCCGCTTTGCGACATCGCGTACACCGCGACCGCCCGCCGCCAGCTGTACCCCTTTCGGCTGGCGGTGACAGCGAGCACCGGGGACGAGCTCGCACGCGCACTTGAGGGCGCGATTGTCAGCCACGTCGAGCGGCGCGGGGGGCAGGTTGTTTTTGTCTTTTCCGGACAGGGAAGCCAGTTCCTCGGTATGGGCGCTGCGCTCTATGCCGCGCTGCCGGTCTTTCAGGGAGCTATCGACCGATGCGAGCGCTGTCTGGTGTCTCTCGGGTATCCGAGTATCCTCTCCGTGATCGTGTCGGAGTGCAAGTATGATTCGGGGTCGGAGGAAGAGTTCGAGGTGTATCAGTGCGCGGTACTTGCAGTGGAGTTTGCGCTCGCTACGTTGTGGAAACACTGGGGGGTAGTTCCCTCCGCCGTGATTGGGCAAAGGTGGGCTATTGACTTGTGTTTGTGTTGTGCGGCCTGTGCTGAGTATTGGTCCAGTCTAGGAGAGTATGCCGCAATGGTGATCGCTGGCGTTCTGTCGATCGAGACGGCGCTTTCCGTCGTGGCGAAAAGGGCGCGTTTGATGTCTCGGGCGTGCGCCATCGGGAAAACGGGTATGGTATCGGTCAGCCTTTCGTCTGCGGAGGTGCAAGATGTGCTAGAGACCCATCCATCGCTTTCGAACGTGACTATAGCGTGCGTGAACACGGAGGCGTCGTGCGTCGTCGCGGGTCCGGTCGAAGATCTAGGAATGTTGGCGGAACATCTAAAAGAAGCGTTTGAATGCAAGACGGTCGCTCTCGATGTTCAACTTGGCTTCCATTCTTCCGCCGTGGATCCGATTTTGGACGATTTCAGCGACCATGTCGCGACCCTCCCGATCCATCCTCCGTCCATCCCCATCGCGTCCAATGTGTACGGGACCGTTGTTCCCGTGGGCGATAGTTTCACGTTCCAAGCCGACTATTTCGTAAAGCACTGTCGCCAGCCCGTTCTGTTTGCGCGGGGCCTACGCGAACTGGAACAATATCTCGACGCCCCGCAAATTGATGCGTGGATCGACGTCAGTCCACATGCGATCTGTTTGCCGATGGTCGAGGCGACACTGCAGCCGTCTCGGGAGACGCTGTGCCTTCCGTCGATGCTAAGAGACGTTCCGGCGTGGGACACGCTCATGCGGGGCTTGGTCCAGCTGTACCGAATCAGTATTCCCGTGGACTGGAGACATGTCTTTGGCGAAGGCGCTTCGTGTTCTTGCATCGAGTTGCCATCCTATCCGTTCGACTCGCAAAAGTTCTGGGTTCCGTACAGTTGTAGTCCTGCCATTCAGGTTCCGCCGGAGTCGATCCTCCAACCTCAAGTTCTCGACCACCCGATGTTGTCTTCCTGGTCCCAATACCCCTCTCGACAAAATGGCAATGCCGCAATCTTCGAAACGCCCATCAGCTGTCTGGCGCGGTACATCGAAGGACACAAGGTCGGCGGGTACGCGCTCTGCCCCGCGTCAGTGTACCTCGAGCAAGCGCTCGCAGGTGCACTCATCACGCAGCGGCACATGGAGCTGGACTTTGGCCGGAGCATGCCCGTGCTGCGCGCGGTGGAGTTTTCGCGCCCGCTCGTGTTCCATTGCGAGGTCCACCTGGTCGTGTGCACGCATGTCACCGTACACGAGGACGGAACGGGAGCATTCAGCATCACATCGCGGCTTGAGTCGTCGCGCGAGGAGCACGTGCACGCGCACGGGGATCTGCGCTTTTCGTCCATCCGCGAGGCGAGGTCGGATCTGGCTTTGCAGCTTCCCGCTAGCTCTCGATGCACGGAGAGCCTCGCGAGCGAGGAAACGCCAGAGGTACTTGGCACGCATACGGCGTACGAGGTAGTCTTTCCCCGGGTTGTGGAGTACGCCAAAGATTACCATACGATCCAGTCACTCACTGTCTGTGGGGATGGCGCCTCGGGGGTTGCTTCTATTGCGCTGTCTGGTTCTTTGGGTATGCAACCCGTCTTTCTCGATACGCTCCTACATGTCGCGGGCTTTATGGTCAACATGCGAGGCGACGTCGCGGACGCGTATATATGCAGTGGTGTTGGCTTGATCAAAGTCCTCCGCGACCTCGTCAACGACAAACAGCCCTACACCGTCTATTGCACCACCCATCGGATCTCGCCGCACGACTTCGTTACCACAGACATCTTCGCTGTCCGTTCGTGCGAGCCGCCCGTTGTCGTCGCGCAGCTCCAGGGCGCCCAATTTCGTCGTGTCCGACTGGCGAGCCTCCATCGTGGGCTGGCGATCGCTGCAGATCCAAAGGGGACACGGAACCGCACCCGCACGAACTCCAACTCGATCGTGACGCCTGCGTCACCCCGGAGCGTCATCTTTGCGCGTTCGCGGTCCAACACGCGTAGCACCATGTTCTCCGGCACCAGCCTCGGTCTTGGCATTGGCATTGGCACCGACAGGATGGACGTCGGTGACACGGATGCGATGTACATGGGCTGCAGCTTGCCCGCCTCGCCGTGGACGTTAGTCTCCGAGAGCGGGGATATACTTGAGAAGCCCCTCGTAAACATCGACAAGGAGCACATTCGGAGGATCATGGCCGATGTACTGGGGATCTCCGACAGCGAGGGGGTCAAGGACGAGACCGATTTTGGGTCGCTGGGGCTGGATTCATTGGGGTCCATCGAGGCGCAGCAGGCACTAAAGGTCGCGTTGAATCGGCCGGTTCCGCACAATACATTCAGCAAGTGCCATACACTCTCCACGTTGTGCGATCTTCTGGTAGAGGATATGGAGAATGGGGACGTTCTGGAGGCCATGACACGCACGGGTATGGAGTCTCCCGTTTGTCAGGGTTACTTTCCACCCGAAGTGACCCTCGTCCCGTTGCAAGAGGACAAGGACAGTTTACACGCTCCCCTTTACCTCGTACACGATGGGAGTGGTCTCGGAAGTCACTACGAGCGTCTGTCGCCTCTGCGCCGTGCCGTGTGGGCAATCTCCAATCCTCGTTTATTCTGCAACGAACCGTGGGAATCGCTCGAGGAGATGGCTCAAGCTTATGCGCTCGCGATCGAACGACACGGAAATGCTTCCGCCCTATTACTTGGAGGTCCGTCAATATTTTCATTCTTGTTCACGTGGTTGTGACCTGACCTGACGCATTCTTCCACAGGCTGGTCGTTTGGGGGCGTTGCCGCGTTTGAAATCGCTCGTATCCTCGTCTCTCGCGGTGTGAAAGTGAAGGGCGTCGTTTTGATCGATTCACCTCCGCCATCCCCGGCGGGTCCCCCCTTGTTGTCCGACACCATCATCGATCATCTCTTCCGAGGTCAAAATCAAAATGACGAATATGAACGCACAAGCGATGCCAACCCTTCGATGACGGCGCTGGTCGTGCGTCAATTTAAACAGAGTACGGCTCTCTTGGAAAAATACGTACCCCGCGTGCTAGATGCCTCAGAGAAGGTTTTGCTTGCGTTTTTGCGCTGCGTGGAGGGGTTTTGTCCCGATGGCCTGGATTCGGATGTTGCGGAGTGGTTCCGCAAACGTGAGGGACTCCCACAGATTGTAGGCCCTTGGGAAGACTTGGTTGGCCAGTCAATTCCTGTATGGGGGATCCCAGGCCATCATTTCGAGCCTTTTTCGCGTGCACATGTGAGTCCTCTGCGAGATAAGGGATGTCTGACGCTGATATACGTGAGCAGGTAAACAAGACATCAGCACAGCTCGATCACGCCTGTCAATACCTAGAGGCATGCTAGCGTTCTATGGGTCGCTTGACCTTGCATCTTGTTCTTCCCATTCCTCGGTTACATTTGCCTTTCTTTCCGCATGCTTTTTTTACTCCAGGATAGACCGTTCATAGGAAGATTGTTTATAACCTTACGTACCCTCTTTCGGCTTTCTTCTTTTCAACGGAATGGAGATGGAGGCTTTGCATGCAACGCTAAGCATTTGTATCATAGGAACTAGACCATTTGGGACGACTCAGATTCTGTGCATTTTTACGATTGCGATGTGGGTATATACACTAGGGCCTTTGACTCAGGCACTTGTCAAGTTGGTGCAGTTGGAAGCAAACAGAAGTTATCCGATTTGTTATGACGCCGAATCGCAGGACCCGACTCAGACAGAAGTTGGATAGCTTAAAATGTGATCAAATCAATCTTGGTCGTCGTATAAGTGGCAGCCGACCCCCGCAAAGACTACTTCAAAGTCCTGGGTCTCCACAAAGGTCGTCAGACATATCCGAAGTGCACTCTCTCAAGTGAGCAACAACACGCTCAATCCGGTCGAACTTAACGAACGTCGTTCTCCCAGCGACCACCTGGTTACAACCGTCGTACCAGCTAGAATCCGTGATCGTATCTTCAGTGCTTTTCCTCTGCGGACCATGAGCTACCCGAAATGAAGCTCGTAGAGAAAAATGATGTTGCAGATTGTATCATCCAGAACATAACTGAGAAAGTCTACCAGAGGATGATGGACGTACTTGGGGACTTGTTTGCGTAAGCTAGGGGTATGCCCCGGCACAAGGCCAGGTTCCACAATTCGGCAATTTCCGCACTTGTGAATGACGTGACGAGCTTTGCCGTTGAGGACACGGTGAACCCGATCACGAGGACCTTCTCCTGAACCGCAACACTACCTCACGGGGACAAAAGAAACTGGGAGAGTTCTGCAGGTTGTCTGGAGCTGAATTTGCCTAGGCAGATGGTCTGCATCAACAAGCTAGTAGCTCATAGTAGCTCGAGGGGTCCGTCTGATCCATGTTTATATGGTATCGCGAATCGTTCATCTGTATAATCCATCTTGCCGACATCGACACCCTCGGAATTCTTCCTCGACCGATGGTTCACGCGAGGTTGGACCCTGCAGGAGTTTCTAGCACCGCAACGAGTCAAACTCTAACAAATGCTGGAAGCCGCTCACCAATCTCCACAACGAAAAGCTAGATCCCAAAGGGAAGTTTCACGAAAGCCACCCAGATTACACACCGCAGCTTTGACGAAAAGCGCCCTCTTTGGCTGAAACTCCTTGGTGCTGGGATCGCGGCAGTAACGGGCATCTCTATTCGCCATGTATGTGATTTCTGGCCTGTGCTCGATAACCCGCCCCTTCCGGAGAGATGCAATGGATCGTGCGGAGGACAACGACACCACCAGAGGACATGTCATACTCGATGATGGGAGTGCTAGGTATTAACACCTTCGTCGCATATGGGGAGGACAGCGAACATCCATTCTTCCGGCCGTTCCAGGCTTTTCTCAAAGTCGATAGGTCATCGAGCTCGTTCTTGTGGGCAGGCAAGCCCATTTCATCACATATCCTTCCTTCCAGGATGATCCCTTTGTCTGCCACTTGTTATCTGTCTTGGGATCCAGAGTGTGACCCACAAAGTTCGTTCAAGAAGGAACTGATCACAGTGATAACCATTTCCCTTCCTTTACGGTGGGTTCCATGGAACCCGCGCGAGACAGGCCCTATCACCCTCACAAATACTGACCTGCCGATGAAGGTGTTGGTAGTTCCTGCAAAAGCGACGCACATCGCCACCGGCCTCGCTATGGCCGGCACGGGCCAAGATTACCTGGGCATTATCACTGATGACACCCGTGAAGATGACAAACGTCTCACGTAAGAGCGCCAATTTGCGCTTGGTGTCCTTGACCATGATTTCGGGCCATGGAATCCGGCAAGGGGGATGTATGCGATCTTGCTGCGCAGGTATTATTAGGCCATATCGATTTTCTTTTCGGGGAAGTGCACAGGCGTATACATATTGGATATACGAAGAATTGAAGAAATGGGGTTATCTCTTTCAACCACAAATGAAGGTTTCAAAGGACGGCTGTTGATGAATTGGCCGAAGTCAGCTTTAAAATGCCGAAGTAGGGTGGAGAAGCGGCCCCGAGGAGACAAAAGATATTGTCCCCAAGATAGAACTTCAGTCTTTGTAACCCTGATGCCGTCAGTTTCCCATTGCACGGTCAACTTTTCGAACCCGAGCTTTGTGTGCCGTAGGTTGTTTATGTCACCCTACCAGATGATGATCAGCCTTATATCATAATACGCTGCTTGGAATGGTCACTTACTGGTTGCTGGCAAGTTCCTGCAAGATGCCCAACTTACACCAGCTAGTCTTTCTATTTTCCTAGGAGCACAGACCGCCTATCACTGCCTTTACGCCAAGAGGTCATGATGCTGAGTGATTTCCGCTTAGTATCCTGGGCGGCACATATACTGATGTTCTGGAACTAGGTAAGCCATCGCTATTACGGCGTGCTTACAGATCGGTTCGAACATGGTTCATCTAATGGGATCCTGTGTAACCGCTGTCCTACCATGATGCTGAGGTAGGCCAGCCGGTCAGCTCTCCCACCATTATCAAGCGTGGCTTCGAGAATCCCTACGCCAGGGACGTATAATAACCCAGATAAACTTCGCTCTGGAGCCATTCTTCTCCTACAATTCTAGCATATCATAAAGAGATGAAGGTACTCATTTTCGGGTGAGTGAAGGGATTATGGAGAAAGCAACGAACAAAATCAGAGGACTGACGTACATATCCAGAGCCTCTGGATCCACTGGTTTCCCCATCGCTCAGGCTCTCAGTAGAGCAGGACACAGCGTGTACGGCATCACTCGTTCCGAAACAAAGGCGAAGCAGCTGGCTGCTAACGAAAGTATGGTTGCCCGTGACCCCGCGCTAGAAACAAGTTACCAACTCACCCCAAGTCTTCCCTATCATCAGTGAATACTCCGACACGCAAGCCTGGTCCCACCTAGTTCCCACCCTCGACGTCGCAATCGATGTCCTTGGAGGTACCAACGATCCACGTACCGCCAGCTTGACCCTTCTCGATGCGGTCGCCACCACGGCCATCGCCACCCGCCCACCCGGCTCGTCCAAGGTGTCCTATATCTACACCTCCGGAACCTGGGTACACGGCTCGAGGCCCGACGAGCCCGCTTCGGACACGACACCCATCAAGAGCCCTGTCCCGCTTGTGGCATAGCGTCCGCATGTCGAGGACGCAGTGCGCAAGGACGACCGCGTGAACGGGCTCGTGATCCGGCCTGCGCTTCTGTACGGCCGTGGCGCGTCCATGTTAGAACCGTTGTTCGAAGCGGCTGGGACAGGGGGGCGGGTTGCGTGGTACGGGAGACCCGGAGGGCAGCTCTCGCTCGTGCATGCGGACGACCTCGCGGATGTGTACGTCCGAGCAGCAGAGAAGGCGCCCATCCTTGGTGGTCTGGCAATCGATGTTAGCAATGACACGATGGAGTCTGTGGATGACATTCTGAGGAAGCTGGTCCAGGTTTCGGGTGCCAGGGGGCCACACAGATGGATCGAACCTACAAACCGTGCGCCGCATTATTTGTTTGGGCGAATAGTTTCGCACTGATGTTCCATCGATTAACAGCTTACGAGGAGGCCCTCGCGACCACGACTCTCCTCCGCCCACACCTTGCCAAGTCATTGTTGGGTTGGCAGCCAAAAAAGCCAGGTTTGATGGACGGGCTGCCCCTGTATTACGCTGCTTGGAAAGCAAGCCGGGGTGACTAGGCAATGGAACAGCCTGAGCTTTTGGCAGCAAGACACTAACCAAAGGATAACTACGGATGTTAGTGCAGTCACGCTAGACAATGGCGAAAGGAGATGTAAAATGGAGCCGGACTTTAACATGCAAAGAAATAGTTGAAACACTGGTGGCAAACGTTTAGACGTTGTGGTTCGTGGCACTGGAGATCCCACGATGGTTGTCGCTTGACTACGACCAGTGGCTTGATGCAACACATGATCTCTGTTAGCAGCTTTACTCTCGACGCAGACCTAACGGACCTCCTTACCACGTTCCCCGACATCCACGCATCGGAGTCATTCGTGTTGTCTTCAATGTTCGTATACAGCGTCTTTAATGCCCGTCGAGCTTCCGTTCTATGTTCTGTGGTCTCTAACAATCTCGGATCCGCTACCCCACCGGCCATGCGACTCCTCAAGGTTATGATAGATATCGAATCCCATTGGCATGGGTGGATTTATCCATTGCCGGTAAACGAACTTCCGAGGGAAGAAGGATTTCGACCAAACCACCTTGCGTTGAACGTCACCATGCGGGAAGTTCGCCTGTTCGCCACTAACCACGAGGTCGTTCAAGAGCTCGAATCGGTGTACAGTTGGAGGTAATGGGTTTCTGTGAGTTACACGATATTCTCCATCGCTCGTGTCATGCATACCAGGCACAAGGATCCCCGATCGTCCTTCAATCGGCTCACGTCATACGAGTCCGAGCAATTCCGAATGGCGTTATACACGGCGTGGTTCGTTCGTACGTTGTACAGCCGCTCCGCGCCTGCGAATTATGTGGGAAAAGCAAATCCCACCATCTCTCAGAGATCCTAAAGCCGGCATGGAAAATGAAGACTACCATTCGCTGGAAGCATGTCTTGTCTGGTCCGGCCCTAACACAATGATACGGGCCTTTCACGGCAAGTTGACTAACATAGATCGTACGAGCAACTTTGTGAAGTTTTTAACGCGGCTGGCTCGAACAAGCACCCAAGAATCTCGATCTTAGTATCGCCAGAAGAGTGTTTCGTGAACACAGTAATACGCGCGTTCCCCTCATTTATCTCGACAATGGCCAAGTGCGACGTGTGCAGGTCGACAATCCTCTCGATCGGCACTGTGGAGTCAAATAATTTGGTTTCCCACTTCAGAGTTTTTTGAGTTCCTCGGGCTGCCTTGGTTGGTCTCGTCTATTGACTCAAGTGCTCCGGAGAAGATTTGTCGCGATACACCTTATTCCCAACTTATCTCTGGGATGTTTTCGTTGCGCTGAAAGGCTTACAGGACCTGGAGAGCACAACACTGGATTTGCACGACGTGTCTCTAGGGATTCATGCACGATAGTATATAGGCATTTTGTCGTTCTCTCGGATGTTCTGGGTAGGTTGGCCAATGAAACCATACAAATGGGACTTGGTTTGATTCTATTTCTAAGATTGTGTATTCAAGCTCAATTTTACAACCCCTGTCCACCATTGTTTGGAATGACTTCATCGCACCAAGATCCTCGTGTCGTCGCTATCCTTTGCTTAGTGCTTCGCTGCAAAGAGTTTTTCCTTTGCCTGGTCACCCCGCCCCGCTTTCCAGGCCGCGTAGTACAGGGGCAGCCCGTCCGTCAAACCTGGCTTTTTTGGCTGCCAACCCAACAGTGACTTGGCGAGGTACGGACGAAGAAGAACCGTGATCGCCAGAGCCTCCTCGAACGCTATTTATCAATCGAAAAACATTAGCGCGAGGGGGTGTACCCAAGACAAACCACACAACGTACGGTTCGTAGGTTCGATCCATCTGTGTGGCCCCTTGGCACCCGAAACCTGGACCAGCTTCCTCAGAAAGTCATCCACAGACTCCATCGTGTCATTGCTAACATCGATCGCCAGGCCACCAAGGATGGGCGCCTTCTCTGCTGCTCGGACGTACACATCCGCGAGGTCGTCCGCATGCACGAGCGAGAGCTGCCCCCCGGGTCTCCCGTACCACGCAACCTGCCTCCCTGTCTCGGCCGCTTCGAATACCGAGTCCAGCAAGGATGCGCCTCGGCCGTACAGCAGTGCAGGCCGGATCACAAGCCCGTTTACACGGTCGTCCTTGTGCACTGCATCCTCGACGTGCGGACGCCACGCCACGAGCGGGACAGGACTTTGAAGGGGTGTAGTGTCCGAGACAGGCTCGTCGGGGCTCGAGCCGTGTACCCAGGCTCCGGAGGTGTAGATATAGGACACCTTGGACGAGCCGGGTGGGCGGGTGGCGATGGCCGTGGTGGCGACCGCATCGAGGAGGGTCAACCCGATAGTGCGTAGATCGATGGTGCCTCCCAGGGCTTCAATGGCAACGTCGAGGGTGGGGACCAGGTGAGACCAGGCTTGCGTGTCACTAGGCTCACCGACGATGGGAAAGACTGGGGATGGTAGGCAAACCTATTTATCGCGCGAGGTCAAGATGGGATTGGGTAGACATACTCTCGTAGGCAGCCAGTTGCCTTGCCTTCGTTTCGGAACGGGTCACACCGTACACGGTGTGTCCTGCCCTGCTGAGAGCTTGAGCGACGGGGAAACCTATGGATCCAGAAGCTCTGGATGGGTATGTCAGTCTTCTGTTTCATCGTCACTTCCACCACAATTCTCTTACTCACCCGAAAACGAGCACTTTCATCTTTTGTGTAACGTGTAAGAGCTGACGGGGAAGGGTTCTGGAACGAAATTTATCTCTGCATTATTATACCCCGCAGTCGTAAAACCTTGCTTGATAATGATGAGAAAGCTGTTCAGCTAAATTATCTCAGGCCCGGGCCGATCGTGGTGGAATAGCGATCAGCCACCAACGAGGCTGCGTTTGACTCCAGAGTGGTTACTAGTCGGTCATCTATTCATGATTCAAATTTCAAACCCACCAGGGCCGCAGGATCAAGGTGTCTAAAGAAGATACCTTACCTTACCAAGACTCAGCCTGTATGAGTTCCAGCAACATGAAAATATATAAAAAGATGAGGTCATGCCAGGACTCGAACCTGGGTTTTGGGAAGACGGTTTCAGAATCCCAAGTGATAACCGCTACACTACAAGACCGTCACCATTCTGGTTTTGTTTCTTGAGCAAGGAAAACACATTCGCGGCGGTGTTCATGGCGGCCCGTGCTCTGCCATTGCGAGCGGATCTAGCGCAGGTAGAGAGGTGCGCAGCTGGCACTGCGTTTCGCCTACGTGTACCAATGGATGTTGTATTTTGTATAAGGCTTGCTCCGAACATAAGAATCTTGGGCTGCTCGGGAGCAAGTTAGTCAGATTGACGCACTCGGTTAACTTGGGCCGGACGCCAAGGAACTGAACTATATGAACAGTGGCCTTCAGGGCAAGTGAAATTGTCAATTTGCGGCCGAGTTTCGGGTTGAGCGGTACTACATTCTGTTTGAAAAGTGGGCCACTGTCGAATAAAACATCCCCTGAGTCAAGCATCCCACTCATAAAAATCCCTCATTAGAGGTGGCTGTTTTGAGGGACCAAGGATATGGCCAGTGGAAGCTGGGTGCCACGATCAAATTCACCCTCGACCATCGGCATCATAATCATCGCGAACTGCCGGAAAATGCGGTCTGTCGTGTCCGCCTTTCCGAACTCAAACTTGCCCACAAGTTCAAAAAGGAACACTTGAAGCTCCAGGATGCAGTAGTCTGCCATCAGTGATACTCTTAATGTACCAAGGGAAATAATCGCACGCGAAGCACCATCCCAAGCAAGCTCGAGCACCACTCAAGAAGGTCAATCTGTTTTGAAAACGATGTTCGAGGTTCTCTGGCTGCAGGGAGAAATGACGTACGAGTTCGAGTATATACGTACACCAATCAATTTCTTCTCGTTCACTGTGCCGTCCAACCAACGATCGGGGGTGAATTTATGTGCATCGTCTCTCCAGATGTCCTTATCGCTGCACCACGTCTAGATGTCTACTTGAAAATTTTATGTCACAGTGCGTACCGATTGTATGCAGCTATAGATACACCAATCCGGGTGCCTTGGGGGATATGTACTTCATTGATTAGGTTGTCAGATTCTGTGTGAATTGGTTTGGAAAGTGGGAGAATATCATCTCGAGTTGCCAAACGCCAGATGTGAGGTGCCACGGGGTGCAAACGTAACCCTTCCTGTGTCGGACATGAATATACGGCGTGAATTAACAGCGCATTCCTAGGGAGACCGCGGTTACCTTGATGACAGTGCTCAAGTAAGGCATGGAATCCAGATCTGCGACCGTGATGTGAGGATCACTGCACGCTTGAATGGCCGCTTCTATCTTCCTTATCTCATCACGCATTCTGGATTAGATTTTTGGGGCTCCGTGCAAGCTCCAGCAAAATCCAAGAAATCGAACTTGCGCTGGTTTAGTGACCTGTGATTGGAAGCATGCTGCATACATCGCGTTCACGATCTTAGGTAATGAAGCAAAGAGGAGAATCATAGATAAAACCCACCTCATCTGCGCAAATAGCTCTTCTTCAGTCAGTTTACTCCTTGCCTTTGTATCTATATTGGCCCTGACTGGAGGGTAGTCATGCGGACTGACTCGTATAAACAATGAGGTACGTACCAAGAAGGGCGAGAATATCCCTATTAGTGATGTTAAGGGCCTGGCTTGGCCTGAAAGCCCTGGCTTGGGCCTGGCTTGGTAGGGCTTGGGCCTGAACAAATCCCAGGCCCAGGCCCAAGCCCTATATAAGGGCCGAGTCGACAGAGTAGATTTGTTGCAGAAAGGTACAGTAATTACAATGCATATGAAGTTGCAGAATATACAATCAATATTTGTTACCGTGTGATCTTGCACTACGTCACTTAGGTACTACAATACAG
>JBBPLR010000170.1:0-34460 GCA_038089915.1 Sutorius australiensis | reverse complement strand
GCATTGTAGAGAGCCATTGTTCTCTATGTTCAAAAACCCCTATTTTCTAATGTTCTAGGTATTCCAAAAAAGTCCTATGTCCAGTTCTTTCTGTTCTGAAGTAATCCTATACCTTTCTGGACTTCAAATCACTTTATCCAAGCTGGAAATCACTTTATCCACTCCAGAAATCACTTATCTGCTCCAGAAAACCTTCATTTCGATCCAGAAAACCTCTATTTTGTTTCGGATTTCCCTTATCTTGTTTATGCATATGCATTCATACTTACCATTGACATCCAGAACACCTTCCAATGTGTTTAGGCATGTACCACATGTACCTGTCACTTCCTTGGTTGCAGTCTTGGATATACCTGAACTATAAATTGTGTACTGGTATTCCTAGAAAGGAATTGAATCATTCGTGTGCTCTTCCCTATCATCCTTAAGTTCCTTTGCATCAGCAGAGCCGTCCTCTGGACCTCATTCTCATCCAGAATATAATTTCCTCCTTCTGGACCTCCCTCTAGTCCAGAAATCTGGTTTTCAGCTATTCTCTTTGTTCTAATCACCCAAACCACTTTCCAGCACTGCAGGCAGTCTTAGCAAACCCTTTTCATCACCCAACCTTACCTTCAGAACCCCAGGAACAAACATACTCACCCTACCTTGCACCCACCTAATTTTTATTACCCACAGCATTACAGGCTATCTTTGACTTTATATACCTGGGTGTCAAGTATCGTGTCAAATCAACTGGGTCCATTTTCTCTGTTGTAAGTACATTTTATGCTCACCATTAGCTACATAACTGATTACTGCAGATGCTTCAACATCTAAGTAAGTGGCAGAACAGCTTTGGCTCTGCTGCCCTCGCAATCATGGCAAACTTTTTCTCAAGTATTGACTGTGGTAAGGATGGGCCTGTCTTCCTGGCAGAGTACCCCAAGGAAGATTGGTACTTTCTGTAGGAGGATATCAAGTCATTGGAACCAGATGGAATGTTCTGATCATCATTTGTCTTCAAGCTGATTGCAACAGCACATCTCAACAATATTGCCACATATGTTAATATTCCCAGCTGGGATATGAGTGCACTTGCTGCAGGGAAGGACAGTGAAGGAGTAATTGTCCTAGCTTTGGCAGCAGTATGTTCACATTTGTACCTACACCATCTTACTGACAAGTCATTAGTTGGAGTGCACCCTCATAATTATAATCAAGGGCTACTTGGTGATCAACCAAGACATCACTGCTGGTAGTAATGTCAAGGGAAAGGTGAAATTCAAGCTCCCAAAGATTGTTAACCAACAGATCAGCTGGAAGACCATGGCCCCATTTCAGTCCTCATCTGCAAACTGGAGTGTTGACACCACTGCCTACAGGGACTCTATCCATGGCAGATGCCAATCATTTGTGCAAGCTGTTTTCACCAAAGCTCATGCCTACAAAGTTATCAAGGCCAATCCCTCCCCCAGCATAGTGGCCAGTGCCAACGCCAACCAAAACCCTTGTGCTTGTTTGTGTAAGAATCCACTCTTTTCATCATTGTTATGCTTATCATCTAATATCCTGCATGTTGAACAGGATTGGCAGCCATGTGAATTATTTCTTGTGATGTTCCTATCCCTCTCTTCTAAGCCCCCATGGTTGTATTCAATTCAATGATTCAGTCCCATACTTTTGCAGCAGTCACAGTATTCAACCAACCCACCTACCCACCCCTTAATTACTTGTTTTACTTGTTGATATAGGCATGGTAGCAATGATCAGTGTTCCCTTTTTCCCCCTTTCCCCCTTTTTTCCTGTGTTTACCCATGCAACCCTGCCTAATAAGGATGAAGCAAGTGTGAAATAAGTGAGTGACCTACCTTGTGTGTCCTTTGCACACTTGTGTGGTCTATCCTTATTTTAAACTTAATGAGCCAAAAAAAGGATGTATAAGCACAAATAAGCATTGTGTCATTTTCCTGATGATGCTGGAGCCAAAGTAGATTGATCATTTTCATTACTATCATTACATGTTTAGTTTTTTTTTTCTTTGAAATATATCCTGAGTATGACCCAGTGCAAGTGAAAGTATGTGTGAGATATCACAACTGTCTGACATGCTGGATGGTACCATCTCCATCTTCCAAATGCATGTGCTGAGAGGGTCCTGGGATGGTGGGATGATGGGTATTGTGACTCAAATACCAAAACTTTCTGAGGTCACCATGCAAGATGCTTTGTAGACAGTATAGTATGCAAGCTACAAATCATCTCGTCAATGGGCCAGGATGGCTTGGAGATGCTCCACCTCCCCAATAAGAGCCTGGATGGGAGCAACTACTTCAAAAGTAGCCAAGAGTGTTCATGTTTGTCCTGCTCAGTCCTGCTCGGCTTCATAGCTGGTCAAGAAATTGGAGATTGAATAAACCCTTCATCGCTGGCAGTAAGCTGTTGTGCATGGCATGCCTACCCCAGAAGATGATGTTCACAGGGCAGTTATAGAGAATATCATTGAGTGTTACACCTGGCCCAGGTAGGGTCGGGTATAGCCCTTCAAAGGTTTGAGGAGGTGGATGGATGGTCCAGTGACGAAGAGGGGACGAGAGTGACAAGCTCTGGTCCAGTCAGGGTATAGGGTTGAGACGGCGGTCTCAAGCCTAGTCAAGGTAATGACGCTACACAAAGTGTAGGTCGAGTTCGAGGTAAGACACTTAAGGATTACTTAAGGTCGAGCGAGGAGGTCAAGAGAAAAGCGGTAAGATTGGTAGTTGTATGTGAGCGGTGGTGAGAGTAGAAGGGAGAAACTACTTAGGGAATATACATGGCTGGGCCAGGTATATATACCTAAGGAAACCAAATAGAGACAAATACCGTAAATGGCAATATGCCAGGAAAGGTATTCTACATGGAATGTCACAGAACATGACAGAACAACTGCTGACTGAGCAAATGGAATGGAATGGAATGTTGTAGAACGATTATGTCAGCAGTTGGTAAAAGAGAATGAGTTCGTGCGAAGAGTTTATGTAAGGAGAAAAAGGGGTGAATTGTAACATTACCCCCCGGTTATCTACCAAGTCCACGTGGTAGTCTTTCAATCAAACGCTCCTAGGGTCGGGGACCCGGTGACGTTGGCGTAGGCTTCGTCGTTCCAGGGATCGTCTTCGTTGTCGTCGATGAAGGATTGGTTAAGATGGGCGAACGCATAGGTCCTCCACAGGAGTTGTGGTCTGCAGGTGAGAGGTACTCTGGCGTGTAAGCCAGCGACCCGTGTGTAGATCCGAGTCAGAGGGGATCCCGGATCCGTGTTCTGTGAGCGACGAGATCTAGACGATGTGGGAGAGTGTCCTGAAGAAGAAGAGGATGACGAGGTCTGTCGAGTTGGGTTCCAACTGAGCGGGCAGTGGCATTGAATGTGGCCTGGGGCCCATCTAAGACATGTGGGGCATTGGTAGACAGGACACCGAATGCGGATGTGTCCAAGTCGTCGGCAATGGAAGCACCTTTCGTGCCAGCGTGGATGGGATGAGGTGAGTGGATCGTTAGTTTGTTCCTCGACCCATCGTGATTGGGCCTGGTCAATGGCATGGGCTTCTTCCAGGGATACGGGGGACGACGACGCAGTCGGGTGAGAGTGGCTTCATCGGTGGATAACCGGCGGGGGCAAGTCGTGTGAATGGGCAAGATCCTGGACGTACGTGTCAATCTGTTGGAGGAATTCTCCGAACTCCGTTTGGTAGGTGAGGGTGTTAAGGGCTCCGTGGAGCTCCTCGGAAATGTCCTGCAGATAGGTGCGAATGAAGTCGATGTTGGCATCAGGGCGGTTGAGAAGGAGTGGAACAATTCGGGACAGTCATCCCACTTGGAGGAAGGCTCGGTACAGGGCAAGAAAGGGTGATCCGATATCGAGATGAGCATCGATTGGGGTTGCTAAGCAGGGGTCATGGACGAAATTGTTCAGGAGGTTAAGATAGTCAACGTCAGGGAAATCATTGCAGACGTTGTGGGCAAACGGAGGTAGATCGACGGACTCCACAAAGCGTGGTACGGGTAGGATGGGATCACTGGGTGTGGAGGCGATGGAGACAGGAGTTGGGGGGCGTATGTCCCATCCAGGTTCTGCGGTAGTGGACACATTGTCGATTTCGTCGAGAATGGGTATATCGTCTGTAGAAATAAAAGGGGAATTGACGAGGGTGGAATCTAGCATGGAGGAGATGGTGGAGATGGAGTCTTCAGCGTCGACGGTTCTGGCGGGTGTCTGCATGGTTGGTGGTGGTACGAGTGGAAGATGAGTTGGGGGGAAATGCTCTAGGGTTGCGTTTCTTATATGTGGCCAGGTCAGACTTGGCATTTTTCATGTTCCGTTCTGGGACCCATGAGTCATCTTCTGCGGAGTAGCCTTTCCATCGGATCAGGAAGGAGAAGCCGGCGGAGGTCCGTTTATGTTTCAGAATTGTCTCGATTTCATATTCTTCTTCTCCGCGGATCAGATCAGGAGGTGGAGCGGGAAAGTTCTTTCCATGGATTTCATTTTCTGAATAGGGAGAGAGGAGCGAGGCATGGAACGTGTTGTGGATTTTCCACGTTTGTGGGAGGCAGAGTTGGTATACTAACGGGGATAGGACCTTTGTGATGGTGAAGGGCCCTTCACGTTTAGCCGAGAATTTCGGATGGGTGTTCGACCTTTTCAAATTTTTGGCTTCGAGCCAGACTTTAGCTCCTAATTTGAACGGGGTAAAGGGTTTATGGTTCCGGGCAGCCATCCGTTGTCTGGCCAAGTCGTGGGCTGCAAGGGCTTCCTTGCGGGCTTCTTTGAGATTCTGGAGATGTGCGTCGATGGTGGGTAGTTCGGATGACGGGATTGTCTCCGGTAGGGCTGCGGGTTCATAGCCCATCAGGAGGAAGAATGGAGATTTACCCGTGACCAAATGGGGTCGGTGGTTGTGGGTGAATTCCGTGTGGGTTAGGTTTTCCATCCAAGATTGCAGGTTTGCTCCGCAGAAGATTCTCAGGTACGTTTCCATTTCCTGATTGACCTGTTCGGTCTCTCTGTCTGTTTGTGGGTGGTAGGCTGTGGACAGGGAGAGATCGTATTTCAGGAGTTTGGCTAACTCCCGTGCGAATGCTGAGGCGAACTGGGGGCCTCGATCGGATATGATGTTTGAGTAGAGGCCGAATCTCCGGAAGACATTGTGGAAAAATAACTCAGCCACTCCTTTTGCAGTTATGGTTTTTATAGTGGGGCAAAGAACTACCCCCTTCATAAGGCCATGGTCGACCACGACCAGTAGTGAGTCAAAACCGTTACTAGAAGGGAGGTTGGTGATGAGATCACACGAAATCTGTTGGAAGGGTTTGTGTATCATGGATGGGATGGGAGTAAGGGGTGGCGAGGTGGGGTGTGTATTCATCTTGTTTTGTTGGCATGTGGCGCAGCCAGTAACGTATTGGCGGACATAAGATGCAAGTCTGGGCCAATAGAAGTGCTGGGAGACAAGTTGGTGGGTTTTGAGGAAGCCCGAGTGTCCTGCGGAGGGGTGGTCATGGCAGCGTTGTAAGATGGTGCGCCGGAGGTTATCGTCGGGGGGTACATAGACCCGATTGTGGTATGTGAGGACGCCATCGCGGTGTTGCCAATCCGTGAGGTGGGAGCAGAGTGGTGCGGGGGTTGTGCCTGTAAGGGCTGCCATGGCTGTGAGGAACGTGGGGTCATTCCATGATGCCATCTCAATATGAGAGGCGAGACCGGTGTTGATGAGGTTGACGAAGAGGGAGTCAGGGAGGAGGGTGACATCCCGGTTATCGTCGGTGGTAGAGGTAATGTGGTCGGGGCGTCATGAGAGGGCGTCTGGGGCCAATAGTTGGGCTCCTGGAACATGGGTGAGGCAGAGGTTGAAGTCAGCGAGGTCTAGGAGCCAGCGCGCCTGTCGTCAGTTGAGTTTGTGAGGTGCCTTGAAGTATAGTAGGTTTTTGTGGTCGGTGAAGACCTCAACCGGGTGGCTGGCCCTGTGGAGGTAATGGCGCCAGGTTGCAAGTGCTCGCATGATGGCGAGCAGTTCTCTGTCATAGACATCATAATTTCGTTCTGTGTCGGAGAACGTCTGGGATAGGTACACGCAGGGTTTCCAATCACCGTTGGTGTCGGGTTGGAGGAGGACTGCCCCTGAGGCTTGTCCCGATGCGTCCATTGATATTGCGAACGGCTTCGCGTGATCAGGGATCGTGAGGACTGGTTGGGTCATAAAGGTTGCTTTGAGATTGTCAAAGCTGGTTTGGCAGTTGGGAGTCCACGTCCATGGATGATCCTTTTTTGTGAGGTCCAAAAGTGGGCGCGCTGTATCCGAAAAATGGGGAATGAACTTTCGGTAGAAGTTGGCGAAACCTAGGAAGGATCGGACGTCATGGACTTTGGTAGGGGTTGGCCAGTCCCTGATTCCATCTAGTTTGACTGGATCCATTGCGATGGATCCGGGTTTGATAATCATTCCGAGGTATTCTGTCTCGGAGGTGGCGAACGAACATTTCTCCAGTTTTAAGTGGAGGTCGAGTTCCTCCATTCGCTGAAGTACTCTTTTCGTTCTCTCGACGTGGGTTGTGTCGTCGGGGGAGAATATCAGGAGGTCATCCATATAGATGACAAGCCATCCTTCTGCGATCATGTCTCGGAATGAGTCGTTCATGAATCATTGGAAAGTGGCGGGGGAGTTTGTGAGTCCAAAGAACATCATGGTGGGTTCGAATAAGCCTTTATGGGTAATGAAGGCAGCTTTCCATTGGTGTCCGTCTTTAATGCAAACATTGTTGTATCCCCACCGAACATTGAATTTGGTGAATCGACGAGCGTCTTTGAGTTTGTCGGTGAGATCCAAGATGAGGGGTAGTGGGTAGGCATCTCGGATCGTGTGCTGGTTGAGGTACCGGTAGTCTTGGCATGGTTGGAGTTTTCCATCTTTCTTTTTGACAAAGAAGAAGGGTGATGCTTGGGGGGAATTCGATGGTCGGATTTTCCCGGATGCTAAGTTTTCTTCCAGGAATTCTTCGGTAGCTTTCTGTTCATGAGGGTTCAAGGGGTATACTTTGGCGATCTTTGGGGTGAAGGTTTTATCAAGTTCGATCGCATGATTGTATGGTTGAGATGGTGGGATGTGGTCGTTTGCTTCTTTGGAGAAGACTTTGGCGAATTGTTGGTATTCCATCGGGAGCTTGGTTTTGGGTTTCTTTGCTTCCGATTTGATAGCAAGTTCGGTTGCTGTCGTGGCTCTGACTTGTGCACATGGGATGATCCTGGATCCAGTCGTGACATGGTTCAGGTTGTAATTTCTTATGGCTAGGGATGTATAAATTTCCGCCCTAGTGGGTTTTATCTCCTCGTTTGGGTCAGAGCTCAGGTACGAGTAGAGGTGTTTGTCCCATATTGGATCGACGTTAACGTGTCGGTGGGTACGTCGGTTTTCCATGTATTGGTCATGGCATTTGAGGTCGGCGGTGTGGAGGTAGTACAGATCCTTGGATTGATCTGAGTGTTTGTCAATGGACAAGGTGTGGTGGGTCCAATCGATCTGGGGGTTGGCCATGGTGAGCCATGGATGTCCGAGGATGACGTTCTCCTTTCCACAGTGGATGACGTGGAACAGGGTTTTATGAGTAATACCTTCAACGTTAACGAAGAGGGTGGTGGTATATCAGATAAGACCGGCTTTGTTAACCAACTGGTCTACGTTCCGGACTTTCAGGGGTTTTGCCAATTTCTGGAGTGGGAGTTTGTGTTTCTTGGCAAAGTCCAGATCAAGGCAGGAAATTTCGGTGCCACTGTCAATGAGGGCGCAGGTATCGACAACTTTCAACGTGCAGGATGGATCGAGTAATTGTATGGGAATCTGTAGTGTATTGGTAGTGGGAGATACAATTACAGGGGCACACGTTGGAGAGGGGGAACATTGCGTCGGCGGATGTTCTTGTTCTAAAAACCCGTTTGGAAAGTTATCATCCCTACGTTCACTTCCTCTTCTTCGTTGTCGCAGTCTATCAGGTTCAGGATTGGTTCCTTCTTTGTCATTTGAACCCAAGGGTTCTTCTTGGGTGTTTCTGGGGTTTTGCAGGTGAACTTCTTCGTACATTGGGTCGATATATGGCCTTTCTCTCGGCATTTGAAACATCGTCCCTCTTGGATACACCGAGTTCTTTCCTCGGGTGTTAACTTTTTCAGGAAGGTTGTGATAGCGTCAACGTCCATGGCGTCAGGATCTTTTTCAGCCCTTCATTGGGGGGGTGTGATGGGGGAGTATATCACCTTCTTGGATCTTTCGATCGCATTAGAGTATTCCTCGTTGTCGGAGAGGTCCTGTGCCGCCTTGTACCACTCTTCAGGTGTGGTGGGTTTGGTGGCACGGTCGTTGATCTTTCTCATGATTTCAGTAGGGATTCCTCATGCGAAGTATCCGATGATGGTGTGATTATCGGTCATGTTGGCGGTAACGACCTTTCCTTTGAACATGGAGATGTATTTGCTGATGGTGGGGTTCCATCCTTTTCGGGTTGATACCATTCTGGTTTCCGCTAGCCATTGATGGGCTAGGGTTACCGTTCCAGTTCCCTTGAAGTCACGTAGGAAATCCTTTTGAAAGTCCTTGTATGTCCCGAGGGACAAAGTGGTTTTGGCTAGGGCTACCTGGCAATAGGTAGCTGCCCATGATTGGGCCGATCCTTTGGCCATGAATGATAGAGCGAATGCTATTTTCTGAGGTTCGGTGGTGTATACCAATGCGTTAACGATGAGGTAGAAGGACACCGAGTTGAGCCATTCTTCAGCGGTGTCTCAGTCTCCATCGTATATCTCAGGTTTCCCCAAGCAGAGTTCGACTGGTTTAGTAGTCATCGTGGATGTGGGTGAGGATGGTTGAACTGGGGTGGGTACCCTAAAGGTGGTTCCTGCTGGTGTGACAATGGGTCCTCTGATGGAGGGAGGTGTGCAAGGTGCAAGGGGTCTTGCATATGGGTGAAGTGGTGCTACCCGAGCAGTGGGTGTGGATAAGGTCAAGGATGGGGATCCTGGAGGAAGTTCTAGGGTAGACGATAGCTCTCGGGCTAGGTCTTCAGTGATTTCTTCTTCTCCTTGGAGAAGTGTGGGTTTATTGGGGTCTTCCTCTGGTGAGGTGGGTCTAGGTTGTTCGGGTTCGAAGAGTCCAAGGTGTCAGGATGGGTTTCCCTCCATGTAGAGCAGATAGGGATTCTGGGAGGAATGGTGGCGGCTTACGACGATGGTAGCCGCTAGGGCAAAGTAGTTTCTTTTGTTACGCCTGGCCTGGGTAGGGTCGGGTGTAGCCCTTCAAAGATTCGAGGAGGTGGATGGTCGGTCCAACGATGAGGAGAGGACGAGAGCGACGAGCTCTGGTCTGATCAAGGTAAAGGGTTTGAGACGACGGTCTCGAGCCCGATCAAGGTAACGACACTACACGGAGTGTAGGTTGAGTTCGAGGTAAGACACTTAAGGGTTACTTAAGGTTGAGCGAGACGGTCAAGAGAAAAGCGGTAGAATTGGTAGGTGTACTCAAGCGGTGGTGAGAGTAGAAGGGAGAAACTACTTAGGGAATATACATGGCTGGGCCGGGTATGTATGCCTAAGGGAACCAAATAGAGACAAATACCGTAAAAGGTAATATGCCTAAAATGGTAGCTACATGGAATGTCACAGAACGTGATGGAACAAGTGCTGACTGAGCAAATGGAATGTTGTGGAATGTTGTGGAACGATTATGTCAGCGCTTGGAAAAGGAAATGAGTTCGTGGGAACGAGTTATGTAAGAAGTAGAAAGAGGGGCGAATCGTAACACCACCCTTCAAAGGGTAGATCTCTAGAAGTCAACTATCCATCCAACCTTCACCACAGTTGAAGGGGTATAAGGCCGGTGACGCCTCACTAGAACCTTTGTCACAAACTCAAGGCTACACTTGACCCTACCCGGGCCAAGCGTAACAAGTGGCACTAGAGGTCTAGGGACTTGGATTAAGGCTTCAAGCCTTAGTAGAGCATCTAGCCCTTGCTTAGGGGTATCTAACCCGAATATAGGGGCTTTAGAATGGTGCTAAAATTGACCTGTAACAGGATATGAAAATTACTTGATATTTTCCACCCAAGTAGCCCAATAATCTACATATGTAGATGCTCAATTCATACACATATAGACATTTGATGAACTTTTTCTCAGTACTGGTCAACCTGGCTGATACTCCATACCCCATACCCCCAGGCCTATCCTAAGACATATGGGTTATTACAAAGTCAACTGTAGTACAGTCTTCAGTCCTACAAAAAGTGAATCTCATAGCATATACATCATGGGTAAAACCTATACAGTATACAATTCACTGTATATTCTCATTTCCCCTGCATCCCATGGTGGGAGCTGCTCAAAACCTATACAATGTGAAATATATATCCTGCTACCATATACATTGTGAGAAAATGTATTGTAACGTAACCATGGTGTCCAAAATTTACGCGAGTGCAAAGCCGTGGGAAATTTCAGCCACCTAGTAACCAACCTAAATCTCGAGCTTGGTTTGTTCCATCTCATATTCTTTTTTATCGAATGATGCCGGATGTTAAAAGGATTTGCTGCAGTATGTTCACTTCAGATAGGTAAGACTCGTTGCTGACTGCGTGCCTGTAGTTGGTGCAGGTTATGTTGGTCTGTACTGGTCATCTGGCGAGGTTGTTATATAAGACAACTCTTTTCTTGCTAGGTGGTCCCACCTGCGCGGTCATTGCCCTCAAATGTCCCCACATCCAGGTCACAATTGTGGATCTGAACCAGTCCCGAATAGATGCCTGGAACAGCCCTGACTACAAACTGCCAATATACGAGCCCGGTCTCGAAGGCGTTGTTCGTGAAGCCCGCGGTCGCAACCTCTTCTTCTCAACAGACGTCGATGATGGCATCCGAGAGGCTGATCTCATCTTTGTCAGCGTCAACACTCCCACCAAAAAGACCGGTGTTGGAGCCGGTTTTGCTGCAGACCTAAAGTTTGAGTTTCAAATCCGCCTGCTTGAATATCCATTGATTCGACCCTTCCTGCAGCTACGTAGAACTGGCCACTCGACGCATTGCTGCGGTTGCCAACTCGAGTAAAATCGTGGTCGAGAAGTCGACAGTGCCATGCCGTACTGCCGAGTCCATGCGCACGATTCTGGAGGCAAACTCTCACCCAGACTATCAATTTGACATCTTATCGAATCCCGAGTTCCTTGCCGAAGGAACTGCCATCGATGACCTACTTCAACCAGACCGAGTCCTCATTGGATCCCTCGAAACACCAGAGGGAAAGGCCGCGTCTGATGCGCTTGCCAACATTTATGCAAACTGGGTTCCGTCAGTGGTCCACTAACACCACAACGAACCCGTAGCTAACGAGTGGTGTTGCAGGAAGGAACGCATCCTTGCCGTGGGTGTATGGTCCTCCGAACTTTCCAAGCTAGCGGCAAACGCCATGCTTGCCCAACGCATTTCTTCCATCAACGCTCTATCAGCCATTTGTGAAGCAACTGGTGCCAACATCGACGAAGTAGCCCACGCTGTTGGCAGGGATACCCGTCTCGGCTCCAAATTCTTGCGAGCATCCGTTGGTTTCGGAGGTTCATGCTTTCAAAAAGATATCCTGAACCTGGTATACCTCAGTGAGAGTCTGCACCTTCCCGAAGTTGCCAACTACTGGAAGCAGGTCGTGATTATGAACGAATATCAGAAGATGCGATTCTCAAAGAAGGTTGTAGACACTCTGTTCAACACGATTACGGGCAAAGTACGTTGTGAATTCGGAATGCCTTCTTTTCTCTTGTAACCGCCGTTTATCATTACGTCCTCGCCACCATTTTTGTATCGTGGGAGCATGTTCACACCTTCCCATAGCACATTGCCGTCCTCGGCTTCGCGTTCAAGGCTGATACTGGAGACACTCGCGAGTCGGCGTCCATTTCGCTCATCCGGGACTTCCAAGCAGAGAACGCATACGTGAATATATATGATCCACGGGTCGAACACCAGCAGATTTGGAACGACCTCTCAGAGGCATGTCCCGCAATACCACTCGCTACCCGTAAGTACCCGATCCTTTGCGGCCAATCTAAACCGCACCGTATTTGCCCCTTGATCACCCATTCCCCTCAGTGCAAAACCGCGTGAAAATATTAAGCTCCGCGCTCGGGGCGTGCAAGGACGCCGAAGCTGTCGTCATCGCGACCGAGTGGAAGGAGTTTCGAGATATCGACTGGAACGAGGTTTATGCCAACATGAAAAAACCAGCTTTCGTCTTCGATGGCCGCATCTTGCTGGACGCTGACAAACTGCGTGACATTGGATTCAAGGTCAGATGAATCCCAATTCAGAGCGTTATTGCTCCATCCCTTTTTTATGGCGTTATAGCGAAAAAAAAAGTTACTGATTTGGAATCATAGGTCACTGTCATTGGTCGTGGCGAGAAGTTATAGACCACATTCCGTTCTGGCGTGGGTTTGTGCGAACCGAGAATGAAACCGCCAACGGGTGCCACCAATCACTGTATCTATACCCGGTCCCCTCTATCCTTGTTGCACCCTGGCCCTCTTTTGATTCATCACTGTTTAAATTTAGCTAAAAATGCGTATACCTCACTTTTTAGAATTTTAGCTAGTCGCCTCGTAGGCGCGTTCTCCATTCTTTGCGGCGTGCTGTAGATGTCTTGCGTCCCACCTGGCTTGGCGTCGGGAGATGTGGATTCTGAGATTGAGCACAAGGGCGGTTTCGGCCCCAATATTCAGGATCCGAATAACCTATTGACCCAGGGAGTGCTTCTTTGAGTATCTCGTACTCACTTACACGACAAAGCGCGAGTGCTTGAGCGTGTGACACGTTCCGAAGCCACTTGATCCCGTATGCCAGCCGACCCTGTGGCCACTGGCCCACTCCAAGGGAAGTACTTCGATGGCACCATAATCACCGTCAGTTATACCATTGCTTATCATAATCATGATTATGTACCACCTTGCGGGCGCGCGCAGGAAGTCCATCTAGATGTGCGGACGCAAGTGCTATGTGGTCGATGTGTGATTTCGTCCGTTCTGCGCGAAACAAATATGAATCTATCCATCCCTGAAGTCAACTGACCTCGAGTACGGAGGATATCGCCATTGACGACGCATCACATAGGTGCTTTGTATTCGGCGATAGAGTGACTGAATGATGACAATGTCATTATTCCTACTTTGGCCGGTGCCTCGAAATGACCGGAATCCAACTCGTGACAAATGAGCGTGCACAAGAAATGGCGACGAGGCCCGCCAAAGGTGAAGACGTTAATATCAGTGGTTCCCTGGACCGTCGGACATGGATCATATGCACCATCTGTCGGCGCGATACAGTGTGTTACCATGTACCCTTTCGTGTATAGAGCCTCTGTCAGTGGTACCTGCGCAATAGGTAAGTAAAAAAAAGGTTCTGTCGTCAGTCGCCTCGGCAGCCGACTACCTCAATATCGACAAACGCGGATGGAACTCAAGCGCTTCGAGCGCCAGATTTAAGCAGGAGGTAGAAGCTTGGACCTAGAGATGATGTTGACAAAGTCATTCAACGGGCTCACGCAGAGCGGCAGCATATAAAAGATGGAAACGTAACATGTAAATGATGGTGTCAACGATTTGAAACTCGGTCAGGCGACCAAAGCAGCACATACTGTACATGCGAGAAGGAAACCATAAACAAATGACAAGGTAGAAAGGGAAAGGAGGAAGGAGGAGCAAGAGGAAGGAAACGTGATACGACTCGACGTCCAAGAAACACAAAACCAGAACTACGTATGTACGTGAACGAAAAAGGACGAGAATAACACTCAGCGACATTTTTTTTCCTTTTTTTGGTCTGACGACAGCAGCCTTTATAGTGAGACAAGACACATACAGTAATAAAACCCATTTTTGCAAGGTGACCACACCGGCACATGAGCGGGGAGAAAAATGAATAGAAGAGCGTTCTGAACAAATAGCTGCCGCAGTCTATTGAGTCGGAGCAGTGAGCGGAGATACCATCGATGCGGTCAGTACGTCAGACCGTCCTTCTAGTCAGTCGAGGATCGTCGATCGACTTGCGGTCCAAGATCGCTCACGAGATGTCTCCAAAGCCACGGCAAGATTGGCAGAATGACGAGCCATTTGATCAGTGGGACGTCATCGGTGGGACAGCATTGAAGTGATCCGAGTGAAGAACCGACATTAACCGTGAATTCCCCATACGTGAGAAGTGGAGGGACTCTTGTGATACTGACCAGGTCGGATATATTGCTGCGTATGGCCATTGGAGAACCCCTGGTACGAAGTCGGTCCGCCGTAATGCGTCGCCGGCTGACAAGGAGCAGCGGCGGATACAATGGATGGATCGACAAAGGGAACGTTGCTCGAGCTCTGCCATTGGGCCTGCGGATGTTCGAACTGGGTCATCGGACTAGATAGGGTGTAGGATGCCTGAGAGGACGGCTGGGGTACGTGCTGTGGCGTCCCGAATGGCACCGACATCGCCTGACGATGTCCCGGGCTGACAGCAGAGACGGAGGGTGACGGATGGAGACGCGGCGAGACCTGGGTAGCTAAAGATCGGCCTGCTTTAGTAGACTCGAATTGCGGCGACCACGTATACGGCAGGCTTGGCGAAGGAAACAGCTGACCGACACTGACGTCGCTTCGCAAGCCTATCGACGAGTTGAACAAAGGGGAAGAGCCCTGATCGAGCGACGTCGACCAGATGGATGGTGGTGCATTGGGCCCAAGTCCGAACGGAAATTGAGGCTGAATAGCGCTCGATGTCGAGGGGCGCGGCGGGCGAGGAACACTGTGTTTTGTTCCCATGACACCTTCTAATAAGTCTTGGGCAGTAATGGCATGCACAAATACTGATGATGATCTAGGTGCCTGATGTCCAGGCGCCGTACTAGATGCCTTGGTTACCATGGACGGTTCCTCTCTTCTGACGATATGCTGCATGATTGGGGTGGTAGGAAGCGCAACGGGCAAGGGGGCCTGCGGAGACCCAGCTGGTCTGGTACATGCCGTCAGCTTTAGGTAGATCCACCAAGTCAAAATGCGGACCTCGGATAGAGGATAACATCATCCTCTTCTTCGTCAACTGGCCGGTGATCATTCAGAGCTTCCCGAAAAGCGTCACCGACGGGGTCGTCGTCTGTTCGGGTCACGTCAGTCATCGCATCATCTAATTCTTCCAGCTCCTTCTCCTGCCGGGGGACACTCTGCGGAGTATAAGGAATCATTTGATCGGCGACTTCGTCGACCGGCTTATGGATGTCTAGAGATGAAATTGCGGAGGCGCCATTGTCGAAAGAGAACGTATTATCATCTAGATAGATGGGACAACTCTATTGATAAGATGCGTAAGCTCGGGTACCGGTCACCACGTTAACTGAATCTCACCTCAATTAGAGCAAGAGACTTAGCATCGTTAAGCAAGTCCCAAATCCTCATTAGTTGTTCCTCGTTGGGGTGGACCTTTTCTCGGCCACGGTATGCTCCATTCTGCTGTCCCTCCACCCTGTTTCCGAGAATGGCATCTGTCAATGCACCTCCATCCACTAGAAGGTCCCGTAATGGAAGGAAACCCTTCAAATCGATGTCCTCATCCAGGGGGGACGTGAGGGGAGGCAACCTCGCGGAAGGAAATGTACCGCTCAATGCACTGTAGAACTGGGCAAATTTAGCCCAAAATAGCGGCAATCCATCGATTACAACTCCTCGGGTACCTTTCCCGGTGGAGCCAGACTGATCACCGACGGAGAGCTGCGCAGCGTGTAAGACATATTTGATATTCGCTACCAGCCACTTGCTCGCGATGCGCAGGGCGGGCAAAGTACGTCGGAACGGCGCGGTGATACGCTGGGCGAGATCGTTCTCTGCGGCATCTTCTGGAGGTACGGCGAGCTCAGCAGCGCCAATTTCGAGAAGGACACGATAGATAGCGATGACATGGCTCGCAATATGTGACTCGACGAGCGATGGATCAGAAAGTCCGCTTGACCTCCTATTCGAGGGAGGTGATGTGTCGCGGATCATGCGATGTTTCCAAAGGGCTCCGTGTGAAAGCACGACAACTTTGGACACCGTTTCAATCGGGAGGGTGCGCTCTGAAACCAGGCTCTGGAAGTCCTTCGCGACATCATCCGCGTGCGCAGCTGTATTCAATTTGACCCTGTTGAAAAACGCGTGTTAACGTGGAGAAACTCAAAAACTACAATTGATATACTGACTTCTCTGAACCTAATCGCCATAAAGCATGCAAAAGAACAACGTTTTCCTTGAAGCATTCCACCCTCAACCGAGGCGGAACTTCTCCGGACTCTGGAATCGCCGTAGTCGCCTGGGGTACGTCCTTCGTCTTTTTCCCCTGTTGATCGAGAGCTTTATTGAGAATTTTCTTGACATTCTCCGATGCGGTGTCGTACGGCTGTCGGACACAGAGGGCTCTGTAATAGTGACAAAGGGAGCTGAACATGTCACCCTGATAAAATGCGAGAATGGCGAGCTGATGGGATGAGTTTCCCTCGTATGGGACAAGAAGATGAGCTTGTTCGTAGCATTGAATAGCCTTATCGTAATTTCGTGCTCGCGGGATGGAGTCGAGGCCAGGTACGCCACCTCTGCCTCGGCCACCCCGTTTTGCGGAGACCTTGCCGTCCTCGTGTCCGGCTTTGGGACGTCCACCTCCCTCGTTATACAACTCCCGGTATCTGGCGATGTCGCCAAGACAAACGATGGCCTTGCTCAAGATCGCAAGTCTGCTCTGATGCTCTGCAGGGTCAACGGCGGGCGTGCTCTCCTCAGGTGGGAATGAAGAGTGATTACGGCCGTGGTTCTGATTTGAAGAGCCATTGGTATCTCCGGAATCAAGGAGACCTGGAATGTTGCCGTCGTCCGAAGGGGCCACGAGGTTCAGGGCGACTAAGACAGGGTACACTTCGTGTAAAGCGAAGGATCGTTGATATCGGACTATGAATTGGGCCCAAAACTTTTCCTCTTCTGCAAGGAATTGGCGAAAGCGCTGCAGAAGTTTGCGATATTCGACGGGACCATGGCCACCTTGTTGTGGTTGGTGACGAGGTGCGGATTGCAATGTGCGTTCGAGCGCTGCGAGGCTCTGCTTGTAATGGGAGATGAATTGATAAGACGTCTGCATCCATAGGTGCATCTCAGCATCCTTGGATTCCTTTGCATAAGGTTCGACCAGTAGCAGCCGTAGATGTTGTCGCCTCAGGCTTTGTCGGATGAACCGTAAGAATGAGAGGCGGCATTTTGAAAGCGCAGGACGACTCACTTCTTGCGACTGAACTCGACCTCCTTATCCCAAGGATGATGCGTTTTCAGCAGCTCCTTCAAACCCTGATGTAAAGCCTTGGCCTCTCTGGAACGAATTGAGCACAACTGGAGGGTTCAAGGGTGAAAAAGGGAGTACCTCGCAAGATCAGAAGCCGGGTCGGACATTGTTCGTGAGATGAAGAATTATAAACCCATTTTCTGGTGGCTCGATATCGATGTTCAGCCGCACTGCTGGGCGCTGACCGTGGACAGCTTATAGCAGTCGTGGGAAACTAACATATCTTCATACCGTCTCTGTCGAGTTTTACGGTCACCAAGTACAGTAGTGCTGTCCAGACCGGAACATTCTCTCGTCACGCCTTGCTCCCCGTTCGCTTCGATGCGGCCGTATGCGCCCCAGATCACCGCTAGTTCAAGGGTATTTGTAAACACAAGGCTCTAGCCATTGCACTAGACCGACCGATGAAAAAAGACATATGGTGCAGTCCAATCTGTCTTTTTCAAGCGACACTCGGATTACAGGGCTATATTGTCGCAAAAACCGATCGAGGCCAGACCTTGGTGCGCAAGCGGTGGCGGGCTAGCTCGAAGAAGCTATTGTACAATCTCAGAACTACCCTCGCTGCTGCCAGAATGATGGGACCCCGCGGGAGCCCAAGATGTCATCCCTACGATCTGTTCGTGATCCATATTCATGTATCGATCTCAGAGTCGTGGTCATCACGTTCGATTCTCAGTATTGCACTGGCATGGACACGGCACTTACCGACGCAGTGGGAGGGGGTAACTCGATCGATGAATATGTCTCTCACCGTCTATTAATTTTGCATCCACGCTGCTACACGTCGGATCCAGCAGAGCGCATACCCCTCGCCTCCGCGAAGCCTGAGCGCTGCCCGTGCCTGGTTCGCAGGTATATGTCATGTGTCGCTTTGCTCGGCAACGAGCATGTACATATCCGTTCGCAATCATGTCGCACGCGAACGTATGGTTGGACCCTCGTGATCAGCGGAACGACAGTCTGGAATGGATACAAGTCATAAATCTGGTTATGCGATCAGTACCAGTAACCAGCCGTCCACCCGAACGCAAATTGATCCGCTCCTGTGGAACAAGCTGGACCCAAAAAGAATATCATTCTATCCTCTAGAGCCGAGATTTCCGCGCCGCGTCAGGTCCGAAGGGAAGGGGGTTCGGCAACACATACTGCCAGCAGGCAGGCTCTAATTGAGAGGGCGTGGTTTGGTAAAGTCCTTCCTCTGCTGGGTGTCGCATCTACTTACCTGTAAGTACATGTTGTGTGCCCTGGAAATCAACACCAATTTGCACATTTCAGGTTAGATTAAGAAGTGCCATGTTTGGCTAGTTACACGTCCAGCGGTATGTTCATCCCATTTTGCTTGATACGGGTTGGCAACATGGTTCCAATAAATGCTTCGATGCTCCCTATCAGTCACCTCATATCACCTCTCCAGCAACTAGAAAAGACGGGCAGATTCGCCTGGCTAATCCAGTTCTCAAATCCCCTCCTCTCCTCGTCGCGTTAACACTCCCGCGACACACCGCTCGCACCGACCAGAGTAACCATCACATCGTCCGCCACTGATTACACCTCCACTGCCATGCCCCCTTTCTATGAACTCGCCATCGCTTCCTTTGCGCAACCATCCTCAAAATCAAAGTGGGCTATTGCCGTCGTCTTCACACCCGCTTCTGGGCACTCGCTCGTCTACCAGATTGTGGGCTCGACTTCAGACTACAGTCTGGACGCGCCACAGTCCGTCACACTGAAAGTGGGGGAGAACGGATATCTGGGCAAGGCACCCGTCGGCGTAGTGGACGCTGAGAAGCTCCATCAGCTCCAGAGTGCCCTCGCCTCGATCCCTGTCGTGCATGGGAATCCTGCGTGGGACTCTCATAAATGGGTCATGGAGGGAATATCTGCGCTGCGCATAGTGGAGGGCTACTATCTCGATAAGCATGTGACATCTCAATGGGTGTCCGAACAGCTGAGTGGGAAGTAGGAGAATGCTTGGCGGGAAGCTGGTGACACATTCGCATGGACACTCTTGATACCACAATTGATAGATGACGTGCGCACTGGGACATTCATCGCGCGATCGTGGATTTGTATTCTTTGGGTTGTTTGTAGATCATTTGTATTGGGCTTTGAAAAGCAAAACGCACGGCAGTCTGCGATGAGAACTTCGGAGTTTCAACACTTTCTAACCTAACAATTACGGGCTGCAAGTCTGTGCGAGCATTGTCCAGGAACACTTGCCTTGTCCTTGCTTACTTTAATCAGCAAACGTCATCCAAATCTTGATGACTCACCGAGGAAAGATGCGAACGAGTACTGGGATTCGTAAATAGTCGACAGACGCCTGGTCACCATTCTGGTGCCCAAAGGGTAATACAGTATGGGACCCACGGTTGTCGAAACTGAAGTACTGACGTTGACGACGAAAATTGGCTGCTTCGCTACGTAAACCATACTGGTAGAGTATTCGTTCGCAGACAATTAAAGAGCATGTCTGGACCATCGCACCGGCAACCTTAAGGAACGGGCCAAGAAGCTGACTGAAACGGTCAGTAACAGAACCTGAGACCAAACCCTCATACTCATCAACCGCATCACGGACGTTGTAATTCATTTCGGGACGCGAATAAAGGCGAAAAGAGGGAAAATGTCTTCTCACCCAAAGAATGTGTGTAAGTCATCACGTCGTAATTTCGTGCGTGAAGGACCCGCAGTAAACACCCGATCGATCTACCATGTGTATCACGATTGATTCACGACTTCCCAGGGCTTCCTCCTCAACGGCGCAGTCGACTGACTGGGAACGCCGTCCTACGATGAATATGACGTCGAACAACATGTCGTGCACGATATGCTGCATCAACTTACGTTCAATGTGTCCAGAATGACTTTGTTGTTAGGGATGTTATCAGTCTTCCCCTGTTCAATCAGAGTCTTCAGCTTGGCGAAGGTCAACACCGGTATCTCTCCACTCTCTGCGCCTGAGGAGGTGTGAATACATTCATCTCCGCTCTGAGCAGGGACGCGGTTCAGGTCCGCGGTACGACCAGCCTGGACATCTTCAAGGTGGATGTCGTGACCAGTAACGCTAAACCCAACCTAGTGAGGTGCTTGCTTCTCTAGCGAAAAACGCTTATCAGAGTAACACACCGGTTGAAGTAAAAGAGCTTTGTCTTGAGAACGAGTTCCGACCTCTCGTGGTCGGACATTTGATGGATCGACTCATGTGTAAGAATACCAGCAAGACCTCGCTGGAAAGCAGTGGGCCGCTGTGCACGGACGTAGTGTGTTAGACGGACCTACCTGAAACGCTTCGTCCGAGGAGAAAGGAAAGCCGTGAAATTGGCCAAGAACACGTTGCCGCCGCTCGTCCCCCGGGTCGACGGTCTGTGAGGCATCGGGACCCTGGAATGTAGACATGCTAGGAGAGCAGCTAGCGTTCACGAAGCACGTAATTAATCTTGCAGCGTGCTTGATCAAAATCGAGAGCCTGCACGTTTGGTCTCAGCCTGAGTCGATCCCTTGTTGATTAGGTAATCCACATTTCAGGTTGTATTCCTGTTCACCGAGTCCGTGTCGTCACCGTGACCAGGGCTTGCGGACTTGAACAGGGTGCGTTGGAGCCAGCGAACCATGTCGACGGGCAATGTTAGCAAAATCGTGGCCGAGCGGAACCACCGTATCCTCGCGGAGCTCGTGATGAAACCGGGAAATGGTGAGTGAATTCGTTCTCGCACCACTGCGTCCAGGTCGGACAGAGAACGAGCCTAACCCCGTACTTTCTTCCCTCTAACAGATGTCTGTGCGGACTGCAAAGCACGTGCTCCAAGATGGGCGTCTCACAATCTGGGCATTTTTATTTGGTGTGCATCCGATTTTGCATCTTTGCTCCACAGCAGACTTGACGGACGTACAGTGTGAACTGCGCCAGCATTCACCGCAAAATCGGGACGCACATCACCAAAGTGTATGTTGGCTGTATTTCGGTTTCTCAGGAAGGTTTGACACCCACGCAGTAAGAGTATTACCCTGGATCAGTGGACCAAGGAACAAGTCGAAGTCAGTCATTTGCCTTATCGATTGAGAATATCTGATCCTGACCCGCTTCATGCTAGGTCATGAAGGAAAGGGGAAACATCAAGTCAAACGTGCTGTATAACCCCGACGAATCCCGCCACCCGCCACCGACCAACATGATAGACTTGGAACGTGACTCTGAGCTGGAGAAATTTATACGCTGTAAGATAATTACTCTCCTGCCTTGGAATTCCGTCACAAGGGTTCTCCTAGCAAAATACGAGTTCAAACGGTTTATGGACCGGAAGTCTGGTTCCGCATTGTCAGCATCTGCGGCCACACGATCACGATCAACTCCGCTAAACGCGGCAGAGATCGAGCGGGAGCGGGACACATCCCCTGGGCCTCTGCCGCCACCCAAGACGCCCGAAAACATGCCGCCGAGGCTCCATTTGTTCGCCACCGTACCTTCGTCATCGCGCAATGCACTACCTCCCACCCGATCCACCTCGCAGCTGCTCAGTTTTGATAAACTGACTGCAGCACCCCCACTGAAACAACCGGCAGAGATCCAATCCTCCATACGGAAACCAGCAGGGAAAGCATGGGAAGATCTTGTCTCGCTGCAAGAACCATCTCAATCTTCCTCACTTCCACTGCAATATAGCCCAATTGACTCCACCACGCCTTCTCCTTCCCAACCGCAAGTTCAGCAGCCACCGACGCCCGGCGGTGCACCGAATCCTTTCATAAGTTTTTCCCTCGGACAAGTTATTGCGACCACGCCACTCGTCGCCAGCCCGATATCGGTACCAACGTCCAGCCCACAATTTTCTTTTGTGTCCCCCGCACCCCTGTCCAGTCCCGCGCTCCACCTTGGTGCGACGAACCCTTTCAATCAAGTATTAACGTCGTCCGCCCCCGGCGTCAACGGCACCGCCTTTCCTGCGAGTTCCAACCCGTTTTCATCGTCGCCCATGCTCGTGCCCATGGCCATATCCGCACCCTCGACGCCCTCTGCACAGCCGGTCGTGGCTCCGCCGCCGGGTATTCCGTTGCTCACGCCATCGTTATTGGATGTTCCACCGCAGCCCCCCGCGCCGATGATGTCCTTCTCGCCTACATCATTCGCTATGGCCCCTACACCGACCAGCCTGGCGCCGAACCCCTTTGCGCAGGCTGGTACTCCGGGGCAGATGCCGCTCTCGGCGGGCGGACTGGCGAACCCGTTCTCGGCGAGTCCGCAGGCCCCGTTCGCGACGATGGCGTTTCTGGGCCAACAGCAGACACAACAATTGCACCCGCAGCAACAGCAACAGCTGGGGTCGGCGCACGGGTTCGGTGCGTGGGTTGCGCAGGGTGCTCAAGGGACATTCTGAACTTCAAACTGCCTGCTCGCAAGCTCGATATTCTAGGTTGGTCAAAGTACCGATCAGAGAATTTTATGGATGATAAAAAGTTCATGGGACATTTTTGGATACACATACATTCCATTTACTATCTACTACCTGCCGTCCCCCCTAGTTGCGTATCTTCGGCTACCAAGTATGTGCTATCTACCATTACCTTTATTCTCTGGTTACATTTCTTGTTGCCATGATGTGGGTCCGGACCAGACGCTGGTTTCCCCGGAGACTCAGTCATGAGTAATTCGGAGTGCAAGGCTCCGTCCAAAGAACCATGTCCATCATACACTGTTGGACGTATCAACCTTCCAATCTAGAATCCGTGACTAGGAACCGGGGTCGTCCCTGGCTTTCAGCACGCATCCAAAATGACCCAGGGACAACGCTTGATAGGAAGAAATGCTTCGTGACGACTCTGCTGTGCAATAACTTGGTTTCAATACACCTTCAAACCGAAGTTCATCCTCAAGGTCTAGGCCTTGTCCCATCCCTGTCCACAGCTCATCTCGGGAGAACCCTCGGTGGCCGGTGTCCACGGACACTTTACGAATCAGATGGTTCACCACATGTAGAATGGAGAGGACATGTGGGATCGCCTAAACGCCATACAATATATCAGCGGCATTGTGTTGAAGGCAGTGCCATCGCATGTGTGTATGCGCCCCCCCCAACCTTGCTTCTAAGCCATGAAGAACGCATGGACAATGCAACGGCTCTAAGAGACGAGAGCGCACTTGCAATCATCAGCTTTATGTGGAGTGCAGCGGAGATCTGAATAGATTAGCTGTGCGGAATATTAATATTCCCAAATATTCAATTGTTATAGTGGGTTACTCGGATTTTTATTTTTCTTACTACTTAAGTGTCAGCCACGAAATATTAGTGCAGGGCTGTCACGTTGATCGTATTGCATTGAAAGTCCGTTCGGGATCGACTACCCGTTCTGAGTAATCGTGCGAAAATGAGTGGAGCCTGGCAGACCTTACGGCGGACATTCAACACGGCTTGCTTGCCGTACATGGAAAGTCTTGCTTATTTCTTCCTATTTTATAGAATTCATCCAACAATTGTCGACTAAAGTCTTGGGTTTACTTGGCGCCTTGATATTGGACTAAGAAACAAGAAAAATAAATAAAAAGTTAATGTACTGATGTAGAGTTGTTCGAGAAACGGGGCATTGTGTGCACGCGTGGGCCTACCCTGACTGCTGCGATGAGGCATTCAAGACACGCCGACTTCGAGTGACGGCACCGTTCCCCTCAAAACTTAATCAGGCTGTTGGACTCCGCACAGTGGTGCATCTCGTGTAACCCCGATCAGGATTCTAAAATTTCCCATTCTTTCAAGGTGTGTCCGCCCTTGCACACGCGTACACACGCCCAGCGTGGGGTCTTGGGTCCCATGAATTCTTACGGGCGGAACAACAAAACGCCGGCTCCTGTGTTAACGATCATTCAATGGTACCACCTTTGGAAAGTTTCGGATTGCTCCATCTGGCAGCGCCGAATCATTGAGAGTGCCAAACAAGTCTTATCTCAGCTCGTCAAAAAAGCCTAATCCAGGGGTCGTAGGTTTACATTGTACAAGGTTCTGTGGTGTCGTTGGGATCTCCTCCTTTGTTGTATTTCTTCTTGGCATAGGCCGCGCAAAGCTAATCAGTATATACAGTCAGATAGGTCAAATTCATCGGTGCATCGGCCAAAAACTTTAATCTTTCGTTATGGTCAGCTGACGATGTATTTCCTAACCTAATTACCTCGTAGCATAATAATGTTTTTCTGCTGTACTTGTACGTACCGCAGTGCACTTATCCGTTGTCTTTCACGATGGCCCCATAGTGGTCGTGCTAGATAAACACATCGCCGTGTGGTACATCCATATCCATATCATCATATTTTACTTGTTCCAAAAATTCTCAAAGAAAATACATGTGCCATTTGGAGGACAATAATGGCTCACGACCGACAAGTTTCCCTGCCTCCCGTCTAGTCATCGTCATCGTCATCATCATCGTCATACCGTCCACCGCCTCTGAACAAGGCCAACAGATCGTCGAGGCCAAGCTTCATATTCTTGATCTTGTCACCGCTCAACGCCGCTTTGGCGAGTTCTCGCTTGGCACCTTGAAGCTGGCGTGGAGTAAGAGAGGAGTCAGTAACGTGCCATCGGGATACCCAAGTTGGAGGGAAAGAGATAGCTACGCAATCCGACTTATCGCACACGCACCTGTAGAATTCGAGTCTCCACCGTATCAGGTATCATGAGTTTGTAAATATTGACGTCCCGTGTTTGTCCAAATCGATGAGCACGGTCGTACGCTTGGTCCTGTTTACCGATATGTTGTTACCGCAGATCATCAACACCACAGACGAAAATAGAATCCACGGCGAACCAAGCGTGACGACCCAAAAGAAGACGAGTAAAAAGAAACATGTCATTAGGAATAGAATGGAAAACGTAAGACCAGAAGTGTCCGATCACCATGCATGACAGAATGAATAGTAGAAAACCCACCTCAAGCGCAGGGTTCCACCACATATCGACAAGAATCACGTTGTTGCAAGCAGTCAGGTTAAGGCCTATGATAATAAATCACCCCATGATCGGTCCGCGTCGACCCGCCACAGCCGGTAGAGTAGTGGACACACCACACAACCAGTGTCAGTGGGAGCAGTGAACGAAGGTGAGGGTTTTGAATGGAAACTTGATTAGTCACTGGTAACGAGAGAACCACATATGGAAGAACGAGATTGGATCGGAAATGAGGATAGCAGAACAGGGGACCGAGTTCCCCGCAGAACCACCGGACATAACCTCGCGGGAATGCCCTCTCTCGGAACTCGCAGGAAACATCCGAGACGGCGCAATGGACATGAATCCGTGATTCTGGATGAATGTAAAGGGGTAGGTACAGAAGACCACAAGGACGACGGGGACCCAAAGGTAGATGCAAACTCTCATAGAACTCACCAGTACTGCCCGCTTTGAATGAAATCAGTATGCAACGAGTGGTCCCGCTGTTCCGAATCTTCTCCAGGCTAGCTTCGCGTTTGTCCTTGGGCATTGAGCCGTCATCTAATGGTGTAAATCTGTCAGTATTTGCCTCACTGCGCTTAGAGGACAGCCGGCAGGAACGAGCGTCAGGAAGGACTAATCAAAGTATACATACACCGAACATGCTTGATACCACGTGCATGGAGAAATGGTTCTATCAAGTCCAGCATGGTTGTGAATTGCGAGAAAATGATTGTCTTCTCTACGCCCTCAGAGCGCTCATCAATCGTTTGCAAGATTTCTAGGATTTTTTTGATCTTCGCAGACTCGGGTGGGAGCTTAGAGTTCGATGTTAGCTCTGCGGTTTTAGTAAGAGATTGGCATTCTTTGCAATGGGTTGCATTGTCTCCCGCTGGCAGGCTACAGTGGAGGGAATGAAGAAGGAGTCGACAGGTTACGGAGAAACAACGAACGGAGTCTGGCAGAGTTGACAATTCTTTGCGCCCGACACCCCCAACTGGCCGAACATGGCCGCAAGATCTTCTGTGTCGTCTTCATCGTCTTTGGGAGCCTTAGGCTCGGCTGCGTCTTTGTCGACACGATAGTCCTTGGAAACAAGCGAGGGATGATTACAGGCTGCGTTCAATCCAGCTTGATCAATCCAGTTCCTCGATTCGAACGCACTGGGAGCTCACCTTGGCGAAGCCTGAGCAATAAAACCAACACGTGCGTGTAATTGACATGCTCGGATTGAACAAGCTTATTGACTTCTGATGACATTCTGTTTTCTAGCAACCGATAGAATTCTTTCTCAGAAGCACTGAAAGAACATTCGACCAGCTCCAGAATACGTCCAGGTAGTTGAAGGAGCGGCTTGCCATTCAAGATTTGATTCTTGGTGCGTCGAAGCATGATTGCTTTCAGTACAACCTTTACCAGAGCAGTACCTAGTCAAGGGATCGGTCTGATGGGTGAATCACAAACTTACATGCAAGCGTTTTAGCGCACGGGTAGGTCGTCCGCCTTTGACGGGTTTCGCGATTTGTTCGTTAAAGGTGTGCCACTCGTTCAAAGGTCGAACACGGAGGAACTTTATCAACGAGTACAACTCCTCAACGTTGTTTTGCCTGACGGTCGCCGTCAAGTGGAGTGCAAATCGAAGAAAGCAAGCGCACTGACATTGGAGTTCCGGTAAGACACCATCTGAATTTACCTTCCAAGGCACAACATGCAAGGGCACTCTTTGTGTTTCGGTTCTTGATGTTGTGAGCTTCGTCTATTTGCAAATGGTTCTTAGGGATCAGTGCTTTGGATTGGTAACGGTATCACATACCAAGCACGATGCGGAACCACTTCACTTGGAACAGCGCATCCTTCGACTTTCCGGTTCTTTTCTTACTAGCCAGTCGTCTTGTCAACCCTTCCGAGGAATCGGAATCGGAATTCGAGGCGGCCGCCATCGCCTTTGACTTTGACTTCTTGGGTTTGGACTCGTCTTTGGCCTCGGGGACAAATGTTGCATACTCAGAAGCAACAATCGAATAGGAGGTCACAACGACGTGCGCTTGTTTCAATTTCAAAGGGTCTGTCGTACGGCTTTGACCGTGGTGCTCGATGACTCGGAGACCAACCGCCATACGAGAAATCTCGGAAGCCCATTGTGAGACAAGAGACACTGGACAGACAACGCTAGAAAACACTGGGATCGACACCATCGTTCGTGTGAAATGCGTGGGTATAGCCTTACAGTGTACTGGCAGCCCACCCGTCCAACTTGTCGGATTTCTTCGCACGACCGTCAACGATACGAGTGAGGGTTTGGATAGTCTTCCCGAGTCTGTTCCTTGTTAGACACTATGGTATGGTAAGGTATGACCGCTTACCCCATGTCATCAGCCAATATCCCTCCATTCTTCTTACCAGTCTCGCGCTCGCGCATCCAGTTTCGCCCGATCACCTGATGAGGCAACAACATGATCCCATCCGCGAAGCCAGGTACGATCGCTTCACTCATGTCGATTTCTGTATCTTCAGTGCTATCAACGCTATCCTCGACCAGAGCACGCAATGCTTTCTCTGCGTCGACAGCAGACATGCGAGGATCGTGGAGGTCACGCTCGTCAGGTTCATCGAACGTCTCCCACGTTGGGACGTCTGCATTGCTAGGAACTCGTGTTTTCACGGGGAGCTCTATGGGAGCTGGTACAACTGTGCGTTGCGGCGGCACTGCGGGCGTGGCGCGGTCGAGAGTGGCGAGTATTTGGCTTTTGATGGCCGCTCCGGCAGCAATAGCAGGTTGAGGACTGTTTATGTCAACGAACAGGCAAAGAACCCAGGGTGGGAAACTCACGCGCTGCACTCTTCATCAGAAGAGATGATAATCAGACCGTTTCCATTACTGTCCTTCATTGGAAGGGGGGTGGACCGAGATTCAGAGGTTCCAGAACCAGAGGATATAGACTGGTTGAATCGGAATACGGCCTCGCACAAAAACAGCTTGTCTACTCACGACAACGCTGGAACCCTGCCGGGATGGTTTCTGGCCGGGTTTGTAGAACTGTGGGTAAATGTTCGGATCTGCAAGGAGTTGTTTGCGCCTTTATAAAATGTAAGTGTATTAACTATATGAACTGGTTCACGCATACCTGGCTTCCATGGTTGAGGGTGGTGGTTGTGAAGGAGAAAAAGTGATGAAGTCTGGTGCAACTTCACGCGACGCGTCTCATCAAGTCACGTGGTTGTTCCGAAGTTGGGTGAGATTCAATACTCGATAGACCGACCAGTCTTATCGATTTTCCATCGGCTGCCTGCCTGCTTCGTCTCTCGGTATCCATAAATTATTATAGTTGGACCAGCCAGGTTGGCGCGGAATTTTTTCTTTACGTGATTCCGTAGCTGTGTCGCCGAACACAATGTGTCTATCGCCAAGGCTTGAAGAGTGTCTTGTTCCAAAGTCTCAAGTAATTCGGGCTTCCATAGAGGGGGATTTCATTGATGAATTCACGGTAAGGTTATCTCCCAAATTCGTCAGCAGCATGCGCGGAGAACTCTTCCATTTTCGCCGACCCTTGCGTTCACAGTAACTTCATACCGGCCGATCGCGTCTACCCTGCAAAGGGGTCGGGAGACCTCTGGCACACTCTAGACACATTTGCAAAATCCCATCCTGTTGTCCTCATTGCTGCTCTATGTCCTATGACATCGGCGCAATGATTATAACCACATGTAAGTCAAATAGCTGGTGAGTACAGTCTGATCAATGAACAAGGGGTTTCTTTGTTGAATGTACTCCGTGTATGATAAATCGTAGATTCAGGGTCATGTTCACAGCTGTACCGAACTTGCAAACTCATGGTATCAGCACCGTGTTTTTTTCATGAGAGTCGATTACGAAGGTTCGATAGTTCAATCTGTGCGGTTCTAACACAGGTCCTTCCCAGAGAAACGCCTCGATATTGAGGTTATCAAGAAACCAGTTCCGCTCGACAGTTAAGTAAATCATTCGACATACATTACGTATGTTGGGAGGGGCACCCATCGCTTTTCCAAAGTCGCGGACGCATCCGCGCCTGGAACCACTTGCATTCTGTTCCATTCCATTTCCTCGCTCGTGACGCATGGTCCCACGAGCTGTGGGCCTTTGCTTCAAGGCAGTGTAACGGAGAAACCTACAAGATCATATCTCTCTGGTGCAACTTCACGTGCCGAATGCTGTTCGATCCCGGTTTACCTTCTTTTGCGTGGTTTCGTTGGATCACAATGATCCTTTCCCCTGGTAACGTGGTTCAGCCGAGAGTCCCTTGGATGTCGTAACCGCAGCTGTTGTACAGCTACAATGGGGGTCTGTATCCCAATACTTGGACAGTGATCTCCTCAATGGTCAGTGGACGCCTACTGTCAATCAGCCTGTCAAATGTAACACTCGAACTTATGTCATTCCAAGCTGCACGCTCAACGAGTAGGAGAAATGTTGGAGAATTGGGTAGACCCCTAGCGGGGAAAAACTAGACTTGATGAATCTGTCCTCTCTGTCGAGTTTTGCTGATCTGCGCAAATAGTGTCTTGATCGGTCAAAGCTAGAATTCCCGGGGGAACTTGCACATTCGTTCAACCAGCTCTGGGGACGTTTCAACGTTGTGCCCAAAGGGCAAGGCGAAAGAAGTCCCGATTTTTTCATACATACCTGGACGGCGCAGACGGGATCTCTGCCCTGGCTCAGTAATTTTGTGTTGGCGCGCAGAGCGCCGAACAAACGCAGCAAGTACTGTGCATCAGAGGAGAATGGATCAGGGCGTGAAACTTTGGCTACCGCACTACCATTTCGTGCATTTGTCCCTGGTGCACGTAGCTTTCAAAGATTGTGAACTATTTTTGTGGAAAACCGAACACTTTCCGCCACAGGGTGATAAAAGCTGGCGCCTCGCAGTTCTAGCTGGGAACAGCAAAAATATGTATTCCACGTGGACCTCAGGTACAACCCCTAACCTACCTTCATCAGCATTGTAGCAGTAGTACATTACTGGATGTCACTTACAACTGCTTACACCATACTCTCACTTTGACAAGTAGCAATCCAGTAACATACATACCAAGTAAAAAATCACTTTTTTCAGTAGGATCCACTCCTGATATCTACTTATTCATAGGTCACATGGGTGGTCATGTGATAGGAGGTCACATGGGAGATCCTGGAGGTGTCTCAGGTGAGGGGTTCTGATGACAAGGATGATGAGGTGGATCAGGAGGAGGAGTTGAGGGAGACTGTACAGTGTAGTACTGGATGAGAGCAAGGAGAGAGACAAAGACAAGGGTCTCGAGGATGAGGAAGTTGACAAGTTCAATGAGGAAAAAGACAGGGGTTAGGAGGAATTGCAACACTGTGCCTTTAAGTAGAAATAATTGATTTTATAGTAATAATGGGAAAATAAACAGGAAATAGAAGGTGTGGGAACAATTTAAAACTCAGACATAGTTTTTATAGTGTTTACCATTGTTTTAGCATTAAGTAATGGCAATTATCACTTGATTTGGCCAAGATCCTATATCTCATTTGAAAAGTCCAAAAACTGTTTTTTATTTTATTTTATTTTAAGATCCTCATTTAGTGTCCTTAGGGTGGTGCCCTTTGTTGGACGACACATGCAGGGGGTGTAGACTATGTGCATTGTGGGTGATAAAGGTCAGGTGGGTGTGAGGTAGGGCGAGTATGTTCATCCCTGAGGTTCTGAAGGTAAGGTTGGATGATGAAAAGGGTTTGCTGAGACTGTATGCAGTGCTGGAAAGAGGTCCGGGGGACTAGGAAGAAGAGGATGGCTGAAAACCAAAATTCTGGACTAGGAGGAGGAAATTATATTCCAGATGAGAATGAGGTCCAGAGGATGACTCTACTGATGTGAAGGAACTCAGAAATGATAGAGAAGAGCACATGGATGATTTGTTCCTTGTTCTGGAAGTACCAGTACAGAATTTATAGTCTGGGTATACCCAAGACTGTAACCAAGGAAGTGACAGGTACATGTGGTACGTGCCTAAACACACCAAAAAGTGTTCCAGATGTCAATGATAAGTATAAATGCATATGCACAAACAAGATAAGGTAAATCTGAAATGAAATAGACATATTCCCGATTGAAATGAAGGTTTTCTGGAGTGGATAAGTGATATCCAGAGTGGATAAAGTGATTTGAAGTCCGGAAAGGTATAGGATCACTTCAGAACAGAAAGGACTCGACATGGGATGCTTTTGGAATACCTAGAACACTAGAAAATAGGGGTTTTTGAACATAGAAAGTGATGGCTCTCTATAGCGTACTGCTATGTAGTGTAGTGCTGGTGGGTGTGTGAGTGGTGTGTAATCTCTATCGTATGGTACTGTATGTTATGGCAGTTGTGAAGTGTTTGTACATAGGAGTGGGTGTGCTGACTGCAGCAGTGGGGCAGTTTCTCTGCCTGGGATTAGCATGTGGGTAGGGAAAGGAGAAGATACAGGGAGTATGGTATGTGTTGGTGCAGAGTAGTGTGCAGTGCCAAAAACTGTTACAATGAGGTCCCTGTTTTAAAATAGACATAGCTTTGCATCCTCTGATTCAAATCACATGATTTATAGCTCAGATTATAGCCATGAGAATGTACTACCTTTTATATCACTACATCGAAGCGAGATTCTCATGGGTGGTTGCAGTATACTTCATACACTACACAAAGGCCAATTATTGGAACAGTTTTTGGAGTCACTGTATGACACCACAACACACCAGCTGCCATATAGTAAGTAAACAAAAAGCCCACAAAGCAGTGGAGAAAAGAGTCTGATCTGAATGAGGGGTGAATAAAGTGGCATTGGGGGGGAAGGGGTAAACAGTCAGAACAGGTATTAAGACTGAATAGGTTGGATAGGAAATGGTTGGGGATGCTGAAGACAATGCAGATTTGAGATGATAAAAAAAAAGAGGATAGGTGGGGGTGGGCAAGTGTTACAACACAACCACCAGGTAGGTGAGTTGTGTAGCAACTCCAATCCAACAAGGACCAGGCTATCCAACAAAGATACTGACTTAGAGACAAGAGTAGGATGGAGGAATCCTGAAGAGAACTTGACTGAGTTCTCTTGGTGCTTGATTCAGGTTTATATACTACTACAGTGTTTGTACATGTTTAGATAGATGATGACTAATTATGACTATGTCAGTGGGAATGCTGACTAATGAGATGACGTATCATGAGTAAAGTATTATGGATATAGATATATGAAGACGGAGATTAAATAAACGTGTGATGTGCATGTAATTAGAATGTTCTAGACTATGGAGATTAAATAGATGTGCTGTGGCATGAGAGTCGTGACTAGGGTTAGGGTTTGAGTACCCACGTGACCTATGATTTGTAACAAGTTGTGCTACCCTTCAGTGAGGCTCATGCTTGGGTGCAATCAAGACTTGACACCTGATGCGGACTTGGGATTGGAGCTGGAGTGATTTGTGGGATAGAGGTCATGCCATGGGAGCTAGGCAAGAAGACTACAGTACACTATCTCATAGTGCATGAAGTCCATCCCCTAGTTCTTGTATGTATAGTGAGATTTCATGCATGGCAATATTGTCACACTATGTGTGACATGTGTGACATGGTTAGGTACCTACTTCATAGCTACATATTGATGGTCACTGTTGAGGTACTAGACTCAGACTGATTTGGAGAACTAAAAAAATGGTGTAGTGTAACCTGTTTGAGTGACTGAAGGTTGACCTTTGAGATTATTATGTACACCATTTGATTGTGGAATTGCTGCTGTCCTTGGAGTAGGCCCCTGAGCCTTTGGTGCTTTGAGCATCCAATTGTATGGCTTGTGTTCAAGGTGAGGCTTTCAAACCTTCTGCACAGCATCCAGTGGCATGATGTTAACTTCAACATTCCTCTCAGGCTGAAATTTCACGTCTTGGATCCTGCAAAAGGTACCTAGTTGACCCTTTCCTTACACACCACCTAAATTTCTCTAATATGACCATGCATAACCCCCCAAAATTCTCATGCATTATCTGTTACAACATTTCATGCATAAATAAGCAGGGACAAGCTCAGTCCCCAAGTCCCATCATGCACTGTGAGATAGTGTACTGTATATTGATAGAAGGCACAAGATGGATATCTTCTGGTACAGGTACAATACCATGAAGAGAGACATAAAGGAACAGAGGGAGAGCCAGGAGGGAGACAAGGGGGAATGGAGGGGGAAGAGAGATTCAAGTTAAGGATACCTATGGAATGGGAAGAGAATATATAGACTAAGTGAAAGGTGCTGACTAAGCAGGGTCAAGGGTGAAGTGAGTCATGAAGGGTCAAGAGTATAATCATAAGGACTAAGGGAAAAGTCTACATATGGTGAGTGCTGTGGGATTGAAGATAGAAGCTAGGTGAGTCAAGGATAAGAGTTTCAGGTAGAGACAGAGAGGAACAAGAAGATAAGCAGTGGGATACAGAAGAGCTTCTGTGAGATGGAAGAATGATCAGGTAACAATGTGATGTGAGGATGAGGTGATAAGGTGACAGAGTGACAAGGAACCAAGGTGATGAGGAACTGGGGTGACAAGGAACTAGGGTGATGAGGAACTGAGGTGACGAGGAACTGGGGCAGGATAGGAGGAACAAGAGGAGAGAGATGAAGGTGAGGATCTCAAGGATGAAGAGGTCAATGAGTTTGAGGAGTTTCTAGAAAAGAGGATGAGAAGTGCAGTTGAAAGGTTATTGGAGGTTGAATAATGTGGGGAGTGTTGGAATCGGACAAGCTGTATCGCGGCCGGTTGTGAGATATCCTGCGGTATCATACCTGAAATCTTGTCTGTAATCATTTTCTTCAGATGTCTGACCTTTTTGACTGAGATACTTTGCTTTCCATTATCTACCTACTCAAGCTCACACGTATGATAGTATCACTGTCCCTCGATAGGTAAATCAACAGTCTGTTGTCTTTCGTGCACAACTGAGTATCACTGTCCCTCGATAGCCATCGCATGCCTGCACTTAGTCCTATAGGTTATTGAGTCCTGTGCAAGTTTTCTCTACCTCATGCCCATCACCACTGAAACAACCCAAACCCCTAGGTCAGTAGACCGCTTGCTGGGATGTCCGAGCTTGCTGGACAGGGATTGTAATAAGTGAACGCCCTAGACTTGACTTGGGAGCAGCTTAT
>JBBPLR010000169.1:0-34560 GCA_038089915.1 Sutorius australiensis | reverse complement strand
TCGAGGAGAACTAGCTTAGGGTTACAGAAGGGATTGTACCTAGCTTAAGTAGTTCTAGAGAAAGGGATCAAGAAAGGAAAGCGAAGGTAAGACTATGGAAAGACCCTCGCTGCGGAAGGCAGTGTACATTGGAAATGAGAAGGTGACTGCGGAAGGCGATGTAGCGGAAGTGAAAAGAAGGAGGCAATGGTAACTATGGATGAGTAGATCACAAGGCTATGTAAGAGAACAGCCTTAGGAGGGGGAGTCCATAGACGAAGAAGCAGTACACGGCGAAGAGGAAGGAAGAAGAGAACATTCAGGATAAATCGTAACATTACCCCCCCACTATCTCTGAACTCCGTTCAGAACCAGACCTAGTCAAATGCTGCGGGGGAGCCAGTGATGTTAGAGTACCCTATGGTGTCCAGGATATCGTCCCCAGGGTCACTGTGTCATTCCGGGGTGCTAGACTGGCGAGGGGCTCGCCGGTAGGGTCGGTGAGCACGGTGAGAACGTCGGAAGGAGGTGGATGATGAAGAGGAGGAAGGTACTATGGTGGGGCGACATCGAAGGGGGCAGCGGCCTTGGGTATGGCTGGGTTCCCATCGCTGGCAGATGGGGCATTGGTACAGGGGACAAGCGATGCGAAGGTGTCCGAGCCGGTGGCAGTGGTAACAAGTGTCACGATATTGGGGGTGCGAGGGGGATAATGGCAGAGTTCCTCCAGTTCCATCCCAGTGGGCCTCAACTCTTTGTAGGGCTCTTTCCTCATCGCTAGCTAGGGGGGAGGAAGAGGCAGAGGGGGTGGAAGTAGTGGTAGGGATGGGTAGGTCATGCGCTCGAGCGAGTTCCCTTACGTATCGGTCGACGTCGACCAGGTATTCACCGAACTCTAGTTGGTAGGCAAGGATGGACAAGGCTTCATATAAATCGCTTCGGACGTTTTCCAGCAGACGGGCTAGGAGGGGGGAAGTGGGTTTGGAGGATAGGTGGAGCTGGGCAGCAAGAGGTCCAATCCGATTGGTTTGAAGAAAAGCGCGGTATAGTGCTAAGAAAGGAGATCCCATATCGAGGTGAGCATCTATGGGACTGGCCATCCTAGAGTCAGATAGGTAGGCTCGAAGGGTTCGGACATAATTCCCATCAGGGAATTCAGTTTGCAAGTTATGGGCGTAAGGGGGGAGGTCGATGGCAAGGACCTGGCAAGGATGAGGAAGCGGAGGTGGGGAGTTAGCTTCGGGAAGTTCATCATGGGCCCATCCTGGGGTAGCTACGTTCGACGGGGGTTCAGAAACCATTGAGGTAGAAAGCAAAGAAACAGTAGAAAGATCTGAAACAGAAGGAGTTGGTTCATAAGGTGAAGGGCTATAACTAGAATCAAGGAAGTCGGAGCAAGGAGACATTTAGGGATAAAGAAACCGAAGATGATAGGGGGCTTAATAGTGGTATATGCAGTATTGGAGTTTGCAAAAGCAAGAATGTTCTCGGGCGTGGCTGGGGAGGATGTTGTATCGTCGGCAGAACTTGGCTTGGTACAGGGAAAGATTGATAGCTGCAAGGAAGCATTCGATAGTGAGGTCGATGGATTCGATGCTGGGAGAGGAGTGAAGTTGGGAGTTCATTGGGGAGAGAAGGTCGAAGGGTGTCGTTTTTTATATTCACTGAGGAGTGTTTGTGAGTGTTTGAGGTCTTTCTCAAGGATCCAGGAGTCTTCCTTGGCAGAGTATCCTTTCCATTGGATCAGGAAGCGTCAGTTGGTCGGAGTTCCTTTGTGTCTTAATATCCGCTCAATTTCGTACTCTTCTTCTCCTTCTATAAGATCCGGGGGTGGAGCTGGGAAGTTTCGTCCATGGATAGCATTCTCATGATAGGGTGATAAGAGGGAAGCGTGGAAGACAGGGTGGAGCTTCCATGTTTGAGGGAGACAGAGTTTGTATGATAAGGGAGATAGAACCTGGGTAACGACGAAGGGTCCTTCTTGTTTGGGGGCGAATTTCGGGTTGGTGATGTGTCGTTTGAGGTTTCGTGCTTCTAGCCAGACCTTGTCTCCTTTCTTGAAGGGAGAGAATTTCCCTCGAATGCGGGAAGACATTACTTGTCGAGCTAATTCATGGGCTGCCAAGGCTTCGTCTTGGGCTGCGGTGAGGGCCTTTAGACAGGTTTCAATTGCAGGGATTTCGGAGGAAGGGAGGATGGAAGGTAGGGCATGGGGTTCATAGCCCATCATGAGAAAGAACGGAGATTTACTGGTGACGGAATGGGGTCGGTGATTGTGGGCAAATTCTGCATGGGAAATGAAGTCAGCCCACAAAGTGGGGTTTGCTCCACAGAAGATTCGTAGATAAGTTTCTACTTCTTGGTTTACTCGTTCCGTTTCTCCATCAGATTGAGGGTGGTAGGCGGTGGAGAGGGAGATGTCATAATTCAGGAGCTTTCCCAATTCTTTGGCGAAGTTAGAGGCGAATTGAGGGCCTCGATCGGAGATGATTTTGTCATAGAGTCCGAATCGAAGGTAGACCTTATGAAAGAAGAGGGTGGCTACCCCTTCTGCGGTGATCGTTTTCTTAGTAGGGCATAGAATTACCCCCTTCATAAGGCCATGGTCCACCACGACCAATAAGGTGTCGAAACCGGAAGATTCTGGGAGATCGGTGATGAGATCACAGGAGATTTGTTGGAAAGGACGAGAACAGGAGGAGTGAATGGGGGCAAGCGGGGGAGTGGTGGGGTGGGTATTTGCTTTGTTTTGTTGACAAAGAGCACATTCTTCAACATATTTTCGGGCAAAGTGGGCGAGTCCTGGCCACCAGAATTCAGAGGCAACAAGTTGCCTGGTTTTAAGTACACCTGGATGGCCAGCAGTTTCATGGTCATGGCAGCAGTGTAGGATGGTTTGTCGGAGGGTTTCGTCGGGGGGAATGTATATGCGACCTTTGAAGGTTAATAGTCCATTGGTCAGCTGCCAATCGCTAAGGCAAGAGCGAAGGGAAGGGGGAATGTTGGTATTGATGGATTGAAGGGTAGTGAGCATGAGGGGGTCGTCCTTGGTAGCTGTTTTGACATGTTCAGTGAGGGTGGCGTCAATGATGTTGACGAAGAGTGATGGGGGAAGGAGTGTGATTCCAGTATTGTCCTCCTCTGTGGTAGGTAAGAGATCGGGTCGTCGAGAGAGAGCATCAGGTCCAGAGAGTAGTTTCCCAGCAATGTGTATAATGTGAAGGTCGAAGTCTGCCAGATCAAGAAGCCATCTTGCTTGTCTGTGGTTTAAGTGTTGGGCTTGGCGGAAGTAGGTGAGATTCTTGTGGTCGGTGAATACCTGGACCCGGTGGGGGGATCCTTGGAGGTAGTGTCACCACACTTTAAGGGCTTTGATTATGGTGAGCAGTTTGCGATCATAGATGTCGTAATTTCTTTCTGCTGGGAGGAAGGTCTGGGAGAGGTAGGAGCAAGGGTGCCATTCGCCATTGCTATCAGTCTGTAAAAGAATAGCGCCAGATGCCCATTTGGAAGCATCAGTGGCGATAGCGAAAGGTCGAGCAAGGTCGGGAAGTTGGAGGACCGGCTTCCGTAGGAAGAGGGTTTTCAGGGCCTTAAAAGCTTCGAGGCAAGAGGGGGTCCAATTCCATGGGTGATTTTTACGAGTTAGGTTGAGGAGCGGTTTTGCTATAGTGGAGAAGTCTGGAATGAATCTTCGGTAAAAGTTGGCAAATCCTAGGAATGATCGGACGTCTCATATCTGGGAGGGGGTTGGCCAGGAGGCGATTCCATCTAGTTTGACTGGGTCCATGGCAACCTTTCCTGGGGAGATGATTGTCCCGAGAAATTCTACCTCAGTGGTTGCGAAGTTACATTTTTCTAACTTTAGGTGAAGGTCCAGTTCCTTCATTCGCTGGAGAACTCGCTTGGTGCGTTCCTCATGGGTGGTTTGGTTGGGGGAGAAGATTAGGAGGTCGTCCATGTAGATGACTAGCCATCCTTCTGCTATCATGTCTCGGAAGGAGTCATTCATGAATCGTTGAAAGGTGGCTGGGGAATTGGTGAGTCTGAAGAACATGACAGTTGGCTCATACAGTCCTCGATGGGTGATGAAGGCCGCCTTCCACTGATGTCCATCTTTGATTCGGACATTGTTGTATCCCCACCATACGTCGAACTTGGTGAATATCTTGGCCCCTTGTAGTTTGTCCATTAAGTCTGAGATGAGGGGGAGAGGGTATCCATCTCGGATAGTGTGTTCATTGAGATATCTGTAATCCTGGCAGGGGCGGAGTTTTCCATCTTTTTTTTGACGAAAAAGAAGGGAGAGGCCTGGGGAGAGTTAGAAGCTCGGATCTTTCCTGCCTTGAGGTTTTCTTCTAGGAACTCATCCGTGGCCGTTCGTTCATCAGGGGAGAGGGGATAGACTTTCCCTATCTTCGGAGAGAAGGATTCATCTAAGTTGATCTCGTGGTCATAGGGTCTAGTGGGTGGAAGGTGGTTGCTTGCTTCCTTCAAGAAGACTGAGGTGAAATCTTGGTATTCGGGGGGAATGGATGGTTTTGGTTTGTCCCTTTCAGCCTGTATTGCGAGCTCAGTGGCTGTGGTGAGTTTTGCTATCTGGGCGGAGGGTATGTAGCGAGATCCGCATCTGATTACCCGATGCATGATCCTGTTTTCTAGGGCGTATCAGGAGTAGAGGTGAGGGATGGACGGCCTGGGGTCATCATCTAGGTCAAGGTATTCAAAGAGTTTTTCATCCCATACTGCGTCGACATGGTGGTGTTTCAGAGGGGGTTTCCTTGACTGGGGTTTGTGCATTTTGTGGCGGAGCTCATCGGCGGTGTACATGTCGAAGAGTTCTTTCGATTGGTCGGTGTTTTCTTTGATGGAGAGGGTGTTGTTTCTCCAGTCAATTGAGGGGTTGGCGGAGAAAAGCCAGGGTTGTCCAAGGATAACATCGTCTCTTCCACAGTTGATCAGGTAGAAGGTTACTTTGTGGGCGATTCCTTCTATGTTGACGAAGAGTTCGCAGGAGAACTTGATGTCGCCCATCTTGTTTGGAGAGTTATCGGCATTTTTGACATGGAGGGGTTCTTTTAGTCTGGTGGTGGGAAGGTGGTGTTTGCGAGCAAAGTGCCAGTTGATACAGGAGATCTCTGCTCCACTGTCAATGAGGGCTTTGGAGTCGACGACTTTGAGAGTGTTCGAGGGTACAATGAGCTGAATGGGGATTCTCATTGTCCTTGTCTTTGTTGGTACAAGTACTCGAGCACAGGTAACATTACTGGGAGGTCCTTGTGTCGTTCAAGGCCTCCCCTTTAAAAACCCTTGGTAGGGATCGCAAATTTGATTCTTCGCACCATTGCTGGTTCTTCTTCGTCATCCTCCACTTCTTTGAGTGCGGGGATTTCTTCTTCTACCTTCTGGACATGGGGGGTTTCTTCGTTTGAGTGAATGATTTACATTCTCTGCTCCCATGTCCGGGTTTTCGGCATCTGAAGCAGAGTTTTTCTCGGATGCAACGGAGCTTTTCTTCGGGGGTTAGTTTAGCTACCTGGATGACATCTACATCCATGGCATTGGGGTCTCGTTCAGGGCGAGGGCGAGGGGTGAAGACGGGGTGGAAGGGGGTTTGGTAAGCTCGGGATTTTTCTATTGCTTTAGACTGTTTATCGGCATCCCATTCTCTGGAGGCTTTGTCGTACCATTCCTGGATGGTTTTTAAAACAGGTCGAAGGCGGTTGATGTTCTTCATAATCCAGGGGGGGAGTCCATGGGAGTAGTAGCCGATGAGGGCAGTATCTTCAGTGGTCCCTGCTTCGGCTACTTTCGTTTGAAATTCAGCAGTGTATTCAGCAAGGGAGGGTTCCCAAGACCCTCGGGTTTTTCCTGGCATCATGCGAGTGGTGGAGAGCCAATGGGTTGCTGCGCTTTCGACTCCTTTAAGTTTGAATGCCAGCAGGAATTTGTCGATAAAGGTTTCAAAGGTTCCAAAGGAGATGGCTGTGCCAGTTATTGCTTGTTTTCGAAAGGTGGATGCCCAGGCTTGCGCTGATCCAACAGTCATGAAGGATAAGGCGAATGCAATCTTCCTAGAGTCGTCGTTGTATACATCCTTATTGACATGGAGGTAGAATTGGACTGATCTGATCCAAGATTCTGCGGTGTTTCGATTGCCATCATAGGCCTCTGGTCGCCTGAGGTGAAGTTCTACTGGTTTAGTGGTCATAGGTGGTGTTGGGGTCCAGAGAGGTGGAATGGAGGCCGAAGAGGAAGTATTAGGGATGGTGCGAAGGGCTCTTTGGTAAGGGTGTACTGGGATAGTTCTGGTGGGAGTTGGCGATGGGGGGGTGGGGGCTCGGGGGATAACAAGGGAAGCGGAGAATTCGTGGGCAAGTTCTAGGTCTGTTTCTTCTTCAGGGATTTCTCTGGTGGGTTCGTCAGGGTCTTCTGTGGGGGAGGGTTCCCTTCTAGAGGAAGAGGATCTTTCCGAGGGCGATGGTTCGGGGTTACGAGGTTTTCCCCAGCGGGGATCTGTGGGGGGTTGTCGGGAAATGGTGGCAGCGAAGGATGGTGCTTGCTGCTAAAAAGAAGCTAGTTCTTTTGTTACACTTGGCCCGGGTAGGGACGAGTGTATCCTCGAAGATCTATGGGACGAAGTATTTAGCACTGCGGGTGATTCTCCTTCAACTGCAGTGAAGGGTGGTCTTGGTGGTTGCCTTGCTGCTGAAGGTTACTTCCTGCGGTCTCAGGTGGTCGGTACAGAGAGTGAAGCTAGGAGAGCGGAAGGAGATGTATTTGGGTGAGATTCAAGGCAGGAATCGAGGAGAACTAGCTTAGGGTTACAGAAGGGATTGTACCTAGCTTAAGTAGTTCTAGAGAAAGGGATCAAGAAAGGAAAGCGAAGGTAAGACTATGGAAAGACCCTCGCTGCGGAAGGCAGTGTACGTTGGAAATGAGAAGGTGACTGCAGAAGGCGATGTAGCGGAAGTGAAAAGAAGGAGGCAATGGTAACTATGGATGAGTAGATCACGAGGCTATGTAAGAGAACAGCCTTAGGAGGGGGAGTCCATAGACGAAGAAGCGGTACACGGCAAAGAGGAAGGAAGAAGAGAACGTTCAGGATAAATCGTAACACGTTTCGCCCTCACCATTGCTTGATTTCTTACAGGTTATGAGCCCTGCCACTCGCATCTAAAAGACAAACAGAATTAGTAACCTGCTGATTGATCCGACATGTCGTCCGACTCACCTGTCATGACCAACACGTTGCCGAGCAATATACCCAAGCTCGATGCCAAGGGCACGAACTGGGCTATCTTCAGTTTTCATTTCCAGGTCGCTGTGGAAGCTAAGGGCATGTGGAGTCATTTCAATGGGACTTCCACACTGCTGGTACATGCTTCGCCCACAGCTGCCCAGACTGAGGAAATTAAGAAGTGGAAAAAGAACAAAGGGATATCAAAACACCTACTCACCCAGCACATCCCGGACTCAACCGCGCTGAAGGTCCGTAAGCATGACACCGTCCAGAAGATGTGGGTGGACATCATACATGAATACATGGAGAAAGGGACCTATGCACAGACTGAACTGTGGACCCAGTTCCTCGAGATGAAAATGGGCCGAGGAGGTGATGTCCGCCATTTTCTTGACAAGCTATGAACAAAAAGGGAAGAATTAGTGTCAGTCGGCGTCGACATTGACAAAAAGGATTACCGATCAACTATCATTCGATCCCTCCCCAACTCCTTATCTACCTTCGCCTCGAGCCAGCTTGCTGCTGCATGCCTGTACACATCAACGAAGACAATTGACCCCGACACCCTGATCTTGCTCATTAGCGAAGAGTCAGATCATCAAAAAACAAAGCATGTACCTTGCAATGACGGCCGAGATCATGACAAGGCCATGGCTGTGACATCCCAGTTCAAGGGGAAGGGCGCGGATGAGGGAACCGCCCTCCCCGAGGTGACAGACCGAAGCACCTGTGCTGGACCTGTGGGTCAGATCAGCACCTCGCCGCTTACCACAAAAAAAGATGAATGGAAACCCACAATGCACCAAACCAGTAGCGCGAACATGGTGGTACCTGGGCTAGATGAAGAAGATGGAGTTTTCGGCGTTTTTGAGGAGGACAAGGAACCCATGCCAGATCTAGCATCTGTTGAGTCCAGCAATGACGAGGACGTCAATGCCAAAGCAGAGGCACCTGTCGAAAGCAATGACAAAAGCAACTGGTTCTCGATTGCCGGCGATGACAGCCCATGGGGCTGTGGGTGGGATGATGAAGCGCCAAGAGTTGATGGTGATGCAGCACCAGTCGACCGCACATGCCCCACATTTCCCGCTGATGTAGACCTGGATAATGCAGCTATGGAGGTCAGCAATAAACCCAAAAGGACCTACTGTGTGGAATTGTATGACTCAGGTACAACCTGCCACATATCGCCAGAATGTGACGACATGATCGACATGAAGCTGATCCCGCCCAGATCATTCATGGCAGTGAACCAGCAGAAGTTCGCTGCAACAGAAGTAGGCGATCTCATTATAGAAGTCCCTAATGGGTTAAACACATCAAAATTGCACCTAACGGAGGTGCTGTACTCACTGGAGGTTGGGTACACCCTTGTGTCGATCTGCCATCTAGACGAGATGGGCCTCAAGACGACTTTTGCACATGGGATGTGCACAATTCGCAATGACGATGGCAAGATGATTGGCCAGATACCTAGATCGGCCAGAGGGTTATATCGTGTGGTGCACAAAGGCAACCACGCAGCAGCTGCAGATGAGAGGCTTACTGTCATGCAAATACATCGCCATTTGGGACATGTCGCACCATCAACCACACACAAACTGGCGGAAAAGGGGTTGGTCAGTGGCTTAAGGTACCAACCAATCAAAACGGAAGATACTTACTGCAAAGTGTGCATGTATGGGAAAGCGACACGCAAGGCAATCGCCAAGGAATGCCAGGGCCCACGTGCTGAAAAGATTGGCGATATCATCTACAGCAACGTCTGGGGACCGGCACCCATCTCGACCATTGGGGGTCGCACATACTATGTCAGCTTTACAGATGACCATTCTCAAATCACCCACCTCTACCTGCTGCGCCAGAAAAGCAACGTCTTCAAGTTGTATCACACCTTCGAAGCGTGGCTGGATCGACAACTCACTGCAAAAGTCAAAGTCCTCCACTCAGATTGAGGGGGAGAGTACAGCGGAAAAGAATTCATCACGTACCTAGAATGCCAAGGCACTGTGCAGCGACTGACAGTGCATGATACCCTGCAACACAATGGAGTGGCCGAGTGGCTAAACCACACCATGCTAGAATGCGTGCGCACGCTTCTACACGCCAGTGGCCTACTGAAACACCTGTGGGGAGAAGCAGCCCGTCATGTCATATGGTTAAAAAACCGCCTACCTACGAAAGCACTTGAGGGAAAATCGCCATACGAACTTGCAATGGGCCACGTGCCCAATCTGACCAACATGCGCAAGTGGGGATCTGTCGTCCATGTTAGGACCGGCTGGGGGATGAAACTGGGAGGACGAGTTGATGAGGGCTGATGGATGGGTATTGACAACTGAACCGAGTACACTTGCAGGGTGTACTGGCCATGAATGAGGACAGTAACCGTCAAGTGAGAGGTCTTTGATGCTGCGCCCAGTGCTGCCAAGGGGGAGGAAGAAGCCCCATTGGGCGACGGCACCTCAGCGCAGTGACACGTTCCTGGCAATGGGGTACAGCCGCCGGCTAAAGGCACCGTTGTGCCTCATGCCACACAGCCGCAGCCAACACTGGCAAACACGTCAGCCACCATACCCGAAGCACCGGCTATACCTGATATACCGGCTATCCCCGAGGCACCAGAACCCCGACTGCATCGCACCCACAAACCAAGCCAGCATGTCCTCGACATCATCAGTGGCAAGGCCGCCACCACCACCATCCCTTGAGGGGTACAGATACTGGACATGATTCCAGACAAGCCAGAGCCGGCCCCACCAGAGCCCACTGCATATGAGGCAGAAGGCACCAGCAAGCAGCTGATGGTGGCCATTGGCGACAGGTATGCCCAGGACTTCGACGAATGGGAGCTAACCATGCTCGTTGAGCAAGGAACCGCCACCGCTGAAGCGCTCGAGCCCACCACGCTTGCTGATGCTTGTCGCCGTCCCGACTGGCCACAGTGGGAGCGTGGCATACGAGAAGAACTCAACACGCTCAACAAAGCCGGCACCTGGGAACTTGTTGACACATCCCCAGGTGCCAACATCATAGGATCAAAGTGGGTTTTCCGTGCCAAAAAGGACGCCACTGGCCACATCGTGCACTACAAGGCATGACTTGTCACCCAAGGGTTCTCACAGGTACCTGGCGTTGACTACTTTGACACATATGCCCCCATCGCAAAACTCGCATCCATCTGCACCGTCCTCGCACTCACTGCTCGACAAGACCTCGAGCTACATCAGATCAACATCAAGGGCATGTATCTCAACGGCACATTACAAGACGACAAAGAAATCTACATGCGCCAGCTGCCCGGGTATGCAGACCCGAACCACGTGCACCGTGTGTGCTGCCTAGGAAAAACGTTGTATGGGCTGAAGCAAAGTGGCCGCTGTTGGTACCAACAGTTGGTCAAGATCCTGGTGATGAAGCTAAAATTCAGACAGTGCGAGGTCGACCAAGCTGTCTTCATTAAGAGGACCAGCAACGTGCTCACAATTATCGTCATGCACGTCGATGACTGCACAATAGCTGCCACCTCCCTCAAACTCGTCAACGTCGTCAAGTGCAACCTCAGCCATTTTGTTGAGGTAACAGACCTCGGCGAGCTCCACTGGCTATTGGGTATCGAGGTCACACACAACCACCCCGAGCACATGCTCGCCCTCTTGCAGAAGTCATACATAGAGTCAATACTCTGCTGCTTCAATTTCGAGGACCTAAAGCCCATTTCGACGCCTATGGACCCCAGCATGAGGCTCAGCGCCTCCCAATCCCCACCAACCGCTGCCGCACACGCCGCCATGCACCACATCCCATATCAGGAGGCTGTCAGATTGCTCATGTACGCTGCGCTCGGCACCAGACCCAACATCGCATACGCTGTCTTGCAGGTCTCCTGCTTTTCATCAAACCATGGACAGGCACATTGGGACACCGTCAAATGTATTTACAGGTATCTACTCGGCACAAAAAATCTACAGCTGACCTATAGAGGGGGAGAGAAGATTTTGGCCAGGTACACTGATGCAGACGGTAGCGTCCATGAGGACCGACATGCCGTATCTGGCTACGTGTTTCTGATCGATGGAGGGGCCATATCCTGGAGTTCGAAGTGACAAGAGATCGTGTTGCTCTCCACCACTGAAAGTGAATACGTTGGCGCGACACATGTGGCAAAGGAGGCCCTATGGCTATGCTCGCTCATTGCCAATATGTTTGTCGCCCCCTCTGATCCCACCACGCTGTTCTCAGACAATCAGTCGGCCATCGCACTCGCAAAAGACCATCAGTACCATGCCCACACCAAACATATCAATGTCCATTTCCACTTCATCCGCTGGATCATCAAAGAGGGCAAGATCCACCTTGTATTCTGTCCCACCACAGACATGGTTGCTGACGCATTCACCAGGGCCCTGCCATTGCCAAAAGTCAAGCACTTCACAACCAAACTCGGACTCTGCACGGCTTGAGGGGGAGTGTTGGAATACGCAAGTGCATGCACAGCCACTCATCAGCCCCGTTTGCCCGTCCGCCTCCATTCTCCGTGCGCAGGGTCTCATCAACCCACACCACCTCCATTGTACAGACCATACCCTCATCCAACCCTTGTATTCAGTTAGTACTACAGAACATACTATGATAGGGTCGCTGCAGTCTGCAATGACATACATACTGTATGACACCTGCTTTCCTTTTGTCTTGACCCTGTACCCCACATTTTCCCTTTTACGACCAAGTACATATAGTAGCTCGTATTTAGTGTCTCACCCAATTGCAGAGAACCTCAGTCCATTGCCCCGCACGTGACTGAGGTATGTGCTTCCTATTGTACCACACTTAATCATGCTAATCCCATACTTAGTACTTCTACTAGGTAAATACACACATAGTCTGTTGCCCCGCACACAACTGAGTACTTCTACTAGCTGCATGTTTCGCCCTCACCATTGCTTGATTTCTTACAGTGTGACATCACAATTATCATCTGCAGTGGAGGTGATATGGTCAGGATGGCGAGAGAGGGCATCAGGGGTGGAGAGTTGGGACCCTGGGATGTGCATGAGGCGGAGGTCAAAGTCTGTGAGATCCAGAAGCCATTGAGCTTGGCAACAGTTAAGCTTGTGGGGTGCTTTGAAGTAGAGGAGGTTTTTGTGGTTGGTGAAGACCTCAACTTGGTGGGTTGCACTGTGAAGGTAGTGGCGCCAGGCTGCAAGTGTGCACATGATCGTGAGCAGTTCCTGATCCTATATGTTGTAGTTATGTTCTGTGTTGGAGAATGTTTGGGAGAGGTAGGTGCAGGGTTTCCAGTCACTGTTAGTGTCGGGTTGGAGAAGGACTGTACCTGAGGCTTGTCTGGAGGTGTCGGTAGAGATGGCGAACAGTTTGGAATGGTCAGGTATGGCGAGGACTGGTTGGGTCATGAACATTGTTTTGAGGTCCTCAAAGCTTTTTTGGCAAGTGGGGGTCCACTTCCAGGGGTGATCCTTTTTAGTGAGGTCCAAGAGTGGTTGTACAACATTGGAGAAGTGGGGGATGAACTTCTGGTAGAAGTTTGCAAAGCCCAAGAATGATCAGACGACTTGGGTTTTGGTGGGGACCAGCCATTCCTTGATACTGTCTAGTTTGACTGGGCCCATTGTGATGGAGCTGGGTTTGATTATTATTCTGAGGTATTTGGTCTCAGAGGTAGTGAAGGAACATTTCTCCAGTTTAAGATGGAGATCTAGTTCTTCCATTTGCTGGAGAACTCTTTTGGTCTGTTCAATGTGGATTTGGTCATTGGGGGAGAAGATCAGGAGGTTGTTCATATAGATGATGAGCCATCCTTTGGTGATCATGTCTTGGAAGGAGTCATTCATAAATTGTTGGAAGGTGGTGGGGGAATTTGTGAGTCTGAAAAACATCATGGTGGGTTCAAACAATCCCTTATGGGTGATGAAGGTGGCCTTCCATTGATGTCTGTCTTTGATTTGGACATTGTTGTAACTCCATCAAACATCAAACTTAGTGAACCATTGGGCATCCTTGAGTTTGTCAGTAAGATCTGAGATGAGGGGTAGCAGGTAAGCATCATGGATGGTGTGTTGATTTAGATAACAGTAGTCTTGGCATGGGCGGAGTTTCCTGTCTTTCTTTTTGACAAAGAAGAATGGTGATGCTTGAGGAGAGTTCAATGGATGGATCTTCCTGGATGTGAGGTTTTCTTTGAGGAATTCTTCAGTGGCTTGTTATTCATGGGGGTTTAATGGGTATACCTTGGCAATCTTCAGAGTGAAGATTTTGTCAAGGTCGATTGCATGGTCATATAGTCGTGATGGGGGTAGGTGGTCATTGGCTTCTTTCGAGAATGAAACAGGCAGAGCGTAATAGAGTCAAGGGGAGTCGTAGGCGTGAATGCCTGTTGTTGGGTTTACACCATTGTGCGGACCAACCAATTCATAGTGCACATTTGCCATAGAAAGGATAGAATAAAAGGACTAAGGACATAAGGTCCTTGGTTGAAGTACTTATACTACTATACATGCTGTGCTAGGGTTGTGGGACAGCTAAATACAGAGTACATGTGTGGTACGCGTGGTGGTGGCAGAATGGAAGAGTGAGCGGTAATGAAGTGGTGTGGGAATGGAATGGAAGCGAGTGGATATGAAAGAGAATGGAAGTACATATCGAGATAAGAGATCCGATGTGTGAGATGAGATTGGGAGATCCTGATCTAGATTGGATCAGGATCGAGATAAGATCAAATTGGGAAAAAAGGAGAATGCCCGTTTGTCGTCCCATAACAGAGAAGACCTTAGTGAATTGTTGGTATTCTTTTGGCAATTTGGTCTTCAGTTTTTTGGTCTCAGATTTGATGACCAGTTCAGTGGCTGTGGTGGCCCCTACTTGGGTGCAGGGAATGATCCTGGACCCATGTACTACTTGGTTCAGGTTGTAATTCTGTATAGTGAGCAAGGTGTAGATCTTGGCTTGGGCAGGTTTTACTTCTTCCTCCAGGTCAGACTCTAGGTAGGAATAAAGGTGTTTGTCCCAGATGGGGTTGACATTGATGTGTCAATGGGTGCAGTGATATTCCATGTATTGGTCATGTCATTTAAGATCAGCTGTATGGAGGAAATAGAGGTCCTTCAATTGGTCAGATGACTTGTTGATGGACAGGATGTGATGGGCCCAATTGATCTGGGGGTTGGCCATGGTGAGCCAGGGGTGTCCGAGGATGATGTTTTCTTTTCCACAGTGGATGATGTGGAACAGGGTTTTGTGGGTTATGCCCTCAACATTGACAAAGAGGGTAGTGGTGAAACAGATCAGGCTGGCTTTGTTGACCAATTGGTCAACATTTTGGACCTTCAGGGGTTTTGCCGATTTCTGGAGTGGGAGTTTGTTCCTTCTGGCAAAATCTAAATTGAGGCATGAGATCTCAGCACCGCTATCAATAAGGGTGTGGGTGTCAACAACTTTCAATGTGTGGGAAGGGTCGAGTAATTGTATGGGGATCCGGAGTGTGTCAGTAGTGGGTGATGACTTGAGCATAGTCATTGGGCATTGCAAATGCTTATATAATAGGGGCGAAAAATATACTCCTGTAATACAAATGAAAGAGTGATCCTTACCTGTGTATGCCTTCTTTGATTCCAGGCCACTGAAATAACCCAAGAACCATAAATGCTGTAGGTTGCTCTAAAACTTGAAAGTGATGGAGGAAAGACTTATGTATATCCATGCTGAAGCTTTGAGGGAAAAACTCCAAGTGAACTAAAGTGAGGTTCACTCAATGTGGGCTTGACCCTTTTATACTACACTAGAGATGTATATGTATATATTGTATCTATGATCACTATCTATATAAGTCCTTATCATTCTAGACTGTGCTAGAATGGAAGCATAGTGCATGAGGCCAACACACAGTGTGGCAGAATGGAAGAGAAGCACTACAGCCTCAAGGCTGTAAGCAGAAATGAAAAGAAGCCATACATTGTATGGAGATGAAAAGAAGACTGTGGATGAGGTGACCATATATTGCTGAGTTCTAGTTCTAAAAAAAGATAAATATGGACAAACATAAAGATATGAGAATTAGAGGAGTGGGAGAAAGGTATCTCAATATGGTATGAGTATGATAAGATAAGATAACCAACCAATGCACAGTGACTAAGTCTTGCATAGTTAAATGGCACTGGAGGCAAGTGACTGGTGTCAGGTTATGAACTCTAGTGAGCAGTTTAGCATCATGGTTAGGACATGTGATGATCATATGATCATATGTTAGGGGCAAAAAATAGACCTGTAACACTATCCTCCCTTTAATGATCAAACATCTGGATGATCAAAGATAAAGATTGAATAAAAATGTATCTTCCATAAAGACCATGGTCATTGAGTTCATGGCTTTGGGGTTCCTTATGTGGAATTCTCTAATTGTGTCCTGGCAGTTTGAGAGATTCTCTTTAAGACTCCCAGTTTCTGTTATGGGTCTATATTTTTCACCCCTAACAGTTACATGGCCTCAGCATGTTGCTAAACTGCTTGCCTGAACTTGAAGTCCAATGTCAGTTGTTACAGGTCCATTTTTAGTGCCATTCTAAACCCCTATTATCGGGTTAGATACCCCTATTCAAGGGCTAGATGCTCTACTAAGGCTTGAAGCCTTTACTCAAGCCTATAGACCTTTAGTGCCACTTAGATGTACAAGTGCATTCCAGTCACTAAGTCTTTATCTTATCTTCAAGATAAGATCAAGTCTATCAGCTGGACTGATTATCTTATCAGTCACATGGTATTAATTATCATTGTTGACATTATTATAGAGTTCAGGATGTGTTACAATTTACCTGAACATTCTCACTTCTTTCACATAACCTTCTCTTTTCTTCTTTTGGACTTATCCTCCTAAAGCTATTCTCTAGTATAGCTTCGTGATCCACTCGCCATAGTTACTATTGTCTTCTTGGTTCCATTTCCATTACATCACTTTCCACAGTTACCTTCTTACTTTCATTGTACGGCCCTCTGCAGCAAGGGACTTTTCATAGCCTTACCCTTACTTTCCTTTCTTGACTTCTCTATCCAAAACTACTTAAGCTAGCACCATCTCTCTTGTAACCTTAAGCTAGTTCTCCTCGATTCACACCTCGAGTCTCTGCTCTATACACTTGGTTTCACTCTCCTAGCTTCGCCCTTGAAACCACTGACCACCTGAGACAGCAGGGAGTAATCTTCTACCCAGCAACAACCTAGGAACCATCCTTCACTGCAGTTGAAGGGGAAATGCCTGCAGCACAAACACTTTGTCCCATGGAACCTTCAAGGCTACACTTGTCCTTACCCAGGCCAAGCATAACAAAAGAACTAGCTTCTCTTTCAGCAGCAAGCATCATCCTTCACTGCCACCATTTCTCAACAACCCCTCACAGATCTCTGCTGGGGAAAACCTTGCAACCCTGAACCATCGCCCTCAGAAAGATCCTCTTCCTCTAGAAGGGAACCCTCCCCCACAGAAGACCCTGATGAACCCACCAGAGAAATCCCTGAAGAAGAAACAGACCTTGAACTAGCCCACAAGTTCTCTGCTTCCCTTGTCATCCCTCAAGCCCTCACCCCTCCATCGCCAACCCCCACCAGAACCGTCCCAGTACACCCATACCAAAGAGCCCTTTGCCCTATCCCTAACACTTCCTCTTCGGCCTCCATCCCACCTCTCCAAATCCCAGCACCCCCTATGACTACCAAACCCATAGAACTCCACCTCAGGCAACCTGAAGCCTATGATGGCAATTGAAACACTGCAGAATCATGGATCAGATCAGTCCAGTTCTACCTCCATGTCAACAGAGATGTATACAATGATGACTCTAGGAAAATCACCTTTGCCCTCTCCTTCATGACCATAGGATCTGCCCAAGCTTGGGCATCCACCTTCTGAAAACAAGTGATAACCAGCGCAACCATCTCCTTCGGAACCTTCGAGACCTTTATCGACAAATTCCTAAAGGCATTTAAACTCAAAGGAGTTGAAAGTGCAGCCACCCATTGGCTCTCCACCACTTGTATGAAACTGGGAAAAATCCAGGGATCTTGGGAGCCCTCCCTTGCTGAATATACTTCAGAATTCCAGACAAAGGTAGCTGAAGCAGGAACCACTGAAGATACTGCTCTTATCAGTTACTACTCCCATGGACTTCCCCCCTGGATTATGAGGAACATCAATCATCTTTGACCCATTCTAACCACCATCCAGGAATGGTATGATGAAGCCTCTAGAGAATGGGATGCCGATGAACAATCTAGGGTGATAGAGAAATCCTGAACTTACCAAGCTCCCTTCCACCCTGTCTTCACCCCTTGCCCTTGCCCTGAATGAGACCCCAACACCATGGATGTAGATGTCATTAGGATTGCCAAGTTAACCCCTGAAGAAAGGCTCTGTTGCATCCAAGAAAAACTCTGCTTCAGATGCCGAAAACTCGGACATGGGAGCAGGGAATGCAAATCACCTGCCCAGATGAAGAAGACTCCTTGCATCCAGAAAGTAGATGAAGAAATCCCGGTGCTCAAAGAAGTAGAGGATGACAAAGAAGAACCAGCAACTGCACAAAGGATCAAGTTTGCAATCCCCAACAAGGATTTTTAAAGGGGAGGCCTCAAATGACACAAGGACCTCCCAGTAATGCTACCTGTGCTCGAGTACTTGTACCAACAAAAACAAAGACAATGAGAATCCCCATTCAGCTCATTGTACCCTCGAACACCCTCAAAGTCGTTGACTCCAAAGCCCTCATTGATAGTGGGGCAGAAATCTCCTGTATTGACTGGCACTTCGCTTGCAAACACCACCTTCCTACCACCAGACTGAAAGAACCCCTCCATGTCAAAAATGCTGATAACTCTCCAAACAAAATGGGCGACATCAAATTCTCCTATGAACTCTTCATCAACATTGAAGGAATTGCCCACAAAGTAACCTTCTACCTGATCAACTGTGGATGAGATGATGTAATCCTTGGACAACCATGGCTTTTCTCTGCCAACCCCTTGATTGACTGGAGCAACAACACCCTCTCCATCAAGGAAAACACTGACCAATCAAAGGAACTCTTCAATTTGTATACCATTGATGAACTCTGCCACAAGATGCACAAACCCCAGCCAAGGAAACCCCCTCCAAGACACCACCATATTGACACAGTATGGGATGGAAAACTCTTTGAATACCTTGACCTTGATGATGATCCTGGGCCATCCATTCCTCACCTCTACTCCCAACATGCCTTAGAAAATAGGATCATGCATCAGGTAATTAAATGCGGATCTCACTATGTATCCTCCACCCAGATAGCAAAACTCACCACAGCCACCGAACTCGCAATCCAGGCTGAAAAAGATAAACTGAAACCCTCCATCCCCCCAAATACCAAGACTTTGCCTCTGTCTTCTCAAAGGAGGCAACCAACCACCTCCCACCTACCAGACCCTATGACCATGAGATCAACTTAGATGAATCCTTCTCTCCAAAGATAGGAAAAGTCTATCCCCTCTCCCCAGATGAACAAATAGCCACAGAAGAGTTCCTAGAAGAGAATCTCAAGGCAGGAAAGATCCAACCCTCTAACTCTCCCCAAGCCTCTCCCTTCTTTGTCAAGAAGAAAGATGGAAAACTTCGCCCCTGCCAGGATTACAGATACCTCAATGAACACACTGTCTGAGACGGATACCCTCTCCCCCTCATCTCAGACTTAATGGATAAGCTACAGGGGGCCAAGGTATTCACCAAGTTTGATGTACGATGGGGGTAGAACAATGTCCAAATCAAAGATGGACATCAATGGAAGGCAGCCTTCATTACCCATCAAGGACTTTACAAGCCAACCATCATGTTCTTTGGGCTTACCAACTCCCCAGCTACCTTCCAGTGATTCATGAACAACTCCTTCTGTGACATGATAGCAGAAGGGTGGCTAGTCATCTACATGGATGACCTCCTAATCTTCTCTCCTGACCCAGCCATCCATGAGGAATGCACCAAACATGTCCTCCAATGAATGAAGGAAGTGGACCTTCACCTAAAGCTAGAAAAGTGCAACTTCGCAACCACTGAGGTGGAGTTCCTTGGAATAATCATATCCCCCAGAAAAGTTGCCATGGATCCAGTCAAATTGGATGAAATTGCCTCCTGGCCAACTCCCTCTTGAATATGAGATGTTCAATCATTCCTCGGATTTGCCAACTTCTACCAAAGATTCATCCCAGACTTCTCCACCATTGCAAAGCCACTCCTAGACCTGACTTGCAAAAATCACCCATGGGACTGGACCCCCTCTTGTCATGAAGCTTTCAATACCCTGAAAGCCCTCTTTCTCCAAAAACCAGTCCTCCAACTCCCTGACCCCTTTCGGCCCTTCACCATCACCACCAATGCCTCCAAGTGGGCATCTGGCACAATCCTCCTACAAACTGACAGCAATGGCAAATGGCACCCCTGCTCTTACCTCTCCCAGACCTTCCTCCCAGCAGAAAGAAACTATGACATCTATGATCAAGAACTACTCGCCATAATCAAAGCCCTTAAAGCATGGCAACACTACCTCCAAGAATTCTCTCACCCAGTCCAGGTGTTCACCAACCATAAGAACCTCACCTACTTCCATCAAGCCCAACATCTAAACCATAGACAAGCTAGGTGGCTTCTCGACCTAGCAGACTTCAATCTGTGCATTATACATGTCACCAGAAAACTATTCTCTGGACCTGATGCTCTCTCTCGGCAACCTGATCTCCTACCTACCACAGAGGAGGACAATGCTGGGATCATGCTCCTCCCTCCATCTCTCTTTGTCAACATCATTGATGCCACCCTTGCTGAACATGTTAAAACCACTGCCAAGGATGACCCCCTCATGCTCACCACCCTTCAGTCCATCGACACCGATATCCCTCCTTTCCTTCGCTCTCACCTCAGTGACTGGCAGCTAACTAATGGACTGCTAACCTTCAAAGGTCGCATCTACATTCCCCCTGATGAGACCCTTTGACGAACTATCCTACACCACTGTCATGACCACAAAACAGCTGGCCATCCAGGCATACTCAAAACCAGACAACTGGTCACCTTGGAATTCTGGTGGCCAGGACTTGCTCACTTCATCCAAAAATACGTTGAAGGATGCATCCTTTGTCAACAAAACAAAGCCAATACCCATCCTACCACTCCTCCACTTGCCCCCATCCACTCCTCCTGTTCTCGTCCCTTCCAACAAATCTCCTGTGACCTTATCACTGATCTCCCAGAATCCTCATGTTTTGACACCTTATTGGTTGTGGTAGACCATGGCCTTACAAAGGGGGTAATTTTATGCCCTACTAAGAAAACTATCACTGCAGAAGGAGTAGCCACCCTCTTCTTTCATAAAGTCTACCTTCAATTTGGACTCTATGACAAAATCATCTCTGATTGAGGCCCCCAATTTGCCTCAAACTTTGCCAAAGAACTGGGAAAGCTCCTGAACTATGACATCTCCCTCTCCACCACCTACCATCCTCAATCTGATGGAGAAACAGAACGAGTGAACCAAGAAGTAGAAACATATCTGTGAATCTTCTGTGGAGCAAACCCCACCTCATGGGCAGACTTCATCTTCCACACAGAATTTGCCCACAATCACTGACCTCACTCAGTCACCAGCAAATCTCCATTCTTTCTCATGATGGACTATGAACCCCATGCCCTACCTTCCATCCTCCCTTCCTCTGAAATCCCCACAATCAAAACCCATCTAAAAGCCCTTACTGCAGCCCAAGACGAAGCTCTTGCAGCCCATGAATTGGCCTGACAGGTCATGTCCTCCCACATTTGAGGAAAGTTCACCCCCTTCAAGAAAGGAGATAAAGTCTGGCTAGAGGCCCGAAACCTCAAATGACACATCACCAACCCAAAATTCACCCCCAAATGAGAAGAACCCTTCATTATCACCCAGGTCCTATCTCCCTTATCTTATAGATTCTGGCTTCCTCAAACATGGAAGCTCCACCCAGTCTTCCATGCTTCCCTCTTATCTCCCTACCATGAGAACTCCATCCATGGATGAAACTTCCCAGCTCCACCTCCAGATCTTATAGAAGGAGAAGAAGAGTATGAAATTGAATGGATATTAAAACACAGAGGAACACCAACCAACCAATGCTTTCTAATCTGATGGAAAGGGTACTCCACCAAGGAAGACTCCTGGGTCCTGGAAAAGGACCTCAAACATTCACAAACACTCCTCAGAGAATACAAAAGACAACACTCCTCGACCTTCTCCCCTCAATGAACTCCCATCAACCTCGCTCCTTCCCTAGCATCAAATCCATTGACATCACCATCAAACACTTCCTCTCTGCCATCAACCTCTCCTTATACCAAGCCAGGTTCTGCTGACAATACAACATCCTCCCTAGCCACAGTCACAAGCACTCTTGTTTCTGCAAACTTTCATACTGTATTTACCACTATTGAGTCCCCCATCATCTCTGGCTTCTTTTTCATCCCTAAATGCCTCCTTGCTCCAATGCTCCTATTTCTAGTTATAGCTCTTCACCTTACAGACCAACTCCTTCAATTTCAGATACTTCTACTATTTCTTCGCTTTCTACTTCAATGGCTTCTGAACCTCCTTTGAATGTAGCCACCTCTGGTTGGGCTGATGAAGAACTCCCCAGAACAGACTCACCACCTCCACTTCCTCACCCTCACCAAGTCCTTGCCATCAATCTTCCCCCCTATGCCCATAACATGTGAACTGAGTTCCCTGATGGACACTATATCTGAACCCTTTGGGCCTACCTGTCTGACTCTTGGATGGCCAGTCCCATAGATGCTCACCTCGACATGGGATCCCCCTTCTTAGCATTATACTGCACCTTTCTTCAGACCAACTGAATTGGACCCCTTATTGCTCAACTCCACCTGTCCTCCAAACCCACATCCCCCCTCCTAGACCGTCTACTGGAAAACATCCAAGGCAACCTACATGGAGCCTTGTTGATCCTCACCTACCAACTCAAATTCAGCAAATACTTGATCAAAGTTGATCGATATGTAAGGGATCTTGCTTGGGCACATGACCTACCTATTCCCACCACGTCGTCCCCCTTCCACTTCTTCCTCCCCCCTAGCTAGCAATGAAGAGAGAGCCCTACAACAGGTCAAAGTCCACTGGACAGGAACCAGAGGAACATTGCCATTATCCCCCTCTCACCCCCGCTATCATGAAACTTGTTACCACTGTCATCAACTTGGGCACCTCCACATTGCCTGCCCCCTGTACCAATGCCCTATCTGCCAAAGGTAGGAACCCAATTACACCCAAAGCCACTGCCCACTCCAACACCACCCTACCATGATACCCTCCTCATCTTCATCATCCACTTCCTTCCAATGCTCTCGCCATGCTCACCGACCATACAGATGAGCCCCTTGTCAACCTGGCACCCCCAAGCGATACAATGACCCAGGATATGACATCCTGGATGCAGTAGGATACTCTAACATCACCAGATCCCCCACAGCATTTGACTAGTTTGGCTCTGAATGGAGTTCAGAGGTAACAGGGGGGTAATGTTATGATTTACCAGAACACTCTCACTTCTTTCACATAACCTTCTCTTTTCTTCTTTTGGACTTATCCTCCTAAAGCTATTCCCTAGTATAGCTTTGTGATCTGCTTGCCATAGTTACTATTGTCATCTTGGTTCCATTTCCATTACATTGCTTTCCGCAGTTACCTTCTTACTTTCATTGTACAGTCCTCCACAGCAAGGGACTTTCCATAGCCTTACCCTTACTTTCCTTTCTTGACTTCTCTATCCAAAACTACTTAAGCTAGCACCATCTCTCTTGTAACCTTAAGCTAGTTCTCCTAGATTCACACCTTGAGTCTCCACTCTATACACTTGGTTTTGCTCTCCTAGCTTCGCCCTTGAAACCACAGACCACCTGAGACAGCAGGAAGTAATCTTCTACCCAGTGACAACCTAGGAACCATCCTTCATCACAGTTGAAGGGGAAATGCCCACAGTGCGAACACTTCATCCCATGGAACCTTCGAGGCTACACTTGTCCTTACCCAGGCCAAGTGTAACAGGATGCATATGGCATCACTGAATCTAGATCAGATCTCATCAGATCCAAGGGATCTGGAATCCCTCATGCTCACCATGAGGCCACTGCCTCACCATGCCTTGAAGGCATGCATGATCTAGAGATCCACCACACCTCATGTAGGCAGCAAGTATTTAATATGATAGGGGCTATGCCCTTACTTCTATGCACACATGCATTGCATGCATGTTTTCTCTTCCATTTCTATTTATTAAACTTTCATTCTACATAGCCTTGAGGGCTATACCTATGCTTCCATTCTGAGGCTCTGCAACCTCATTGCAACCTCATGGACTATTTCCTTATCTATTGTAGATCTATAGCTTCCTTTTCATTTCTACTCACAGCCTTGAGGCTATGACACTTCCATTCCTCCACAGCCTTGCAGGCTGTTCACTTCCATTCCAGCATTGCCTTTGGGACTATATTTGCACAGGACTATGAAACCAGTTAGGTAGATTATAGATATGATCACAACATGTATACACACTGTAGAACAGTATAAAAGTGCTCCAGTAAATGCTGGGTAGACCCCAGTTAAGTTCACTTGGAGTTTTTCCCAAAAGCTTCAGTGTAAATAAGCTTCATTAGTCTTCACTTCTTTTACAAGTTAGAGCAACCTACAGCATTTATGCTTCTTGGGTTGTTTCAGGTTCTGTCCTCTTCAGAGTAACCTCATCAATGAACCAAGTATTCCAGTTTCCTTCTGTAGAGTTGAGAGTTCATGATATAATCTACTTCATAGATCTCATCCTGATCTTTGGTTACATGAATCAGTCCAGGCTGGTTTAGTGGTTGATTGGGCAGCATCTCTTTGTGATGCTTTACCTAAGAGATATTCATGACTGGGTAAATTTTCATGACTCATAGGAGCCTTAAGTGGACTACATTTAATCTGACCATCTCCTCACAGAAAACAGGCCTGGCCATCTTCCTATAAGCTTCTTGCTTTGCTGCATCAAGTGAAGATTGTCTGTGATAAGCCATACTTTATCACCAAGTTTGTATGTAGATGACAGAGATATATGCTTGTTGGTCTGAACTTTCATTCATTCTTGGGTCTTCTTTAAGTTATTTTTAGTTCTTCTAAGGTCTGATTCATCACATCTGTGAAGTTGTTGGCAGCTGGTGCCTTGGACATTGAAACAACCCAAAACCTGGGGGTAGCTTAGCCCCTGAGTTGTGCTTGGAATTTCCTAGGTGTGGCTTGGTGTACTACCTTCTAGGTAGGGGTTAGGCAAGTGAATGGGGGTTGTCCCAATTAGGGTGGACCCAAGGGAATGAGTTGTGAGTCAAGAGTCATCTCAAGATGAGTAGACCTGAGCTCTCCTGAAGGTCTTGGGGAACTCTTCAAGGTGAACTAGACTGGAGGATGTCCAGTATAGTGCCTTGAGCTTATATACATCTACTCTATGTACACCCATGTACTGTAGATCTAATAGATATACTAATAGTCCATATAATAAATAGTATGGGTCCAGGGTGAATAGATAAAGAGGAAAGGGTATAGGTTACATGCATGTAATGCATGTAGAATGGAGTGATGAGCATGCACACCATGCATGTGATCATGAGGATAGGGGTTCAAGCCCCTATGATATGACTTACTGCTCACACATGTTGTGGCAGATCTGCAATGTAGGGTAGTCTATACCCTAGGCATAGGGCATGATCATAGATCATGTGGATCAAGATGTCCTCAGGGTATGAGTGAGGCATCCTGAGTGAGGCAAGTCACTATCCTGAGTGATGCCTGAGTGACAAGCCTGAGTGACAAGTGGCTGTGGCACTTGTATTCATGGGTTAGAGCCTTGCAAAGGCCATAAGTTTAGGGGTCAAAATGTAGACCTGTAACAGACATATGTGGTTCAATCCTCATCCTTGAAACATAGGATCTGTTATGATTCACCCCTATTCTTTTCCTCTTCCTTTTCTTTCACCTTTGTATTATTGTTTCCCATGAACTCACTTCCACTCTTATGTGATAACTATCTTTCCTTCCATCACATTTTATATACTTCCAGAATAGTTCCTTTTCAAGTTCTTTTTTTTCACAATATTTAGCTTTGTTGGAAACCACTTAGGTACATATATATACTTGGCTTGCATCTTCCATATTCTCTAAGTAGTTTCTCCCTTCTTTCTTCTATACTTCCACCTGAAATTTATTAGAACTAGGGCAGAAAATGCTACTCTCAACACCATAAATATATGGAATATATTGCCATGTGTATCTAGAGTGGGAAATGCTCTACATTATTATGTAAGTAAAAAGAGGTACAAAAACAGATAAAGGGTGCTCACACTCTCAATACCATAAATATATGAGATGAGGTGTGAGTGGGTGGTTGTGCAACATAAACAGTGTTGGTTGGAATACCAACATCTGGGAACAACTGTGGAAGTGGAGTATACATTGGATTGCTTGTTCCAACACTCCTCCCCAATCCAATGATCATTCTATAAGTAGAAAGGATACAGAGATTAATAATAGTAAGAAAAAGGAAAAAGGATAGGAGATGAGGATTACCTCTCCTGTAGAGTTGGTGGATTCCTCTGGAGGCTCAGATGAGAGTGGAGATATACAAATGCTGGACAAGACATGCCTTCATAAGTGTTACAGGTCCATTTTTAGCACCATTCTAAGGCCCCTATTATTGGGTTAGATACCCCTATCTAAGGGCTAGATGCTCTACTAAGGCTTGAAGCCTTATCCCAAGTCTACAGACCTCTAGTGCCACTTAGATGCACAAGTGCATTCCAGTCACCAAGTCTACAATCTTATCTTCAAGATAAGATCAAGCCTATCAGCTGGACTGATTATCTTATCGGTCACATGGTATTGATTACTATTGTTGACAATATTATAGATTTTGGATGCACATAGCATCCCTGGATCTAGATCAGATCTCATCAGATCTAGGGATCTGGAATCCCTCATACCATGAGGCCACTGCCTCACCATGCCTTGATGGCATGTATGATCTTCCATTCTGCCACACCACATGTAGGCAGCAAGTATTTAATGTGATAGGGGCTGTACCCCTTTCTTCTATGCACACATGTATTGCATGTATGTCTTCTCTTCCATTTCTATTTATTAAACTTCCATTCTACATAGCCTTGAAGGCTATACATTATGCTTCCATTTTGAGGCTCTGCAACCTCATTTCAACCTCAAGGACTATTCCTTTATTTAGTTGTACATCTATAGATTAGATTATAACATATGTAAATAGATCTTTGGTATATGTACCAAAGGTTCTAGCTGGGTTAATCCCCAGTCTAGTTCACTTTGGATTTCCTTCCATAAGCTGGTTGGATACTTCCCCAGTCCCCACTAGTGCTCAGGGCATAAGTAGTCCCTCATTCCAAGTCAAGATCTAGCAGAGAGCAGTATAACTTCCCTATTGCCTAGCAAGCTCAGGCATCCCAGCACATGGCCCATTGGCCTTGGGGTTTGGGTTGTTTCAACAAGGATGTTGGCAAGATTTTCCTTTGAAGGGGTAAAGTGTAGTTGAATGTTTCTGTCATGTACTCATTTCCTAATATAGTGGAATTTTGTTGAGATGTGTCAGGTACAAAAATGAAAAGTGGGTTCTTCAGATAATGTGATCATACCACAGTTATTGTACATCAATGGTGTTGTGATCAACTGTGGGAATTCAGTGTCACACAGTAATAAGCACAGCCACAGACACTCCTGTGTTGCATTACAGGCTGCAGCATATTTGGCCTCACAGGTAGGAAGAGTTACAGATTTTTGTCATCAGATGGCCTAGGTAATGGTCCTGGATCTGAGGTTAAAACAGTAACTGCCAAGTGACCACCTGGTGTCCAGACATGCTGCAAAGTCTGAATCTGTGTGATTCTGAAGACAAGTGGAGTTCTTTCCACTGAGAGTCAGGTGAAGTGTGCATGTCCCTTTGAGGTATCTGACCACACATTTAGCAGCTTTCCAATGTACTTGCCTGTAGCAGTTGGAGAAGCAATACAGCTGCTGTACAGCATAGCAAATGTCTGGTCTGGAATCCTATGCAATGTATATAAGAGATCTGACTAAGGATTGGTAAGGAATATGACTAAGTTTGGTAGCCAGGTGGAAATCAGGGGTGTCTGTTGGCCTGCTTAAATGGGATTGAGGGTCTGTGGCATTACAGGGGTATACTTTTCACCCCTATTATTTAATCCAACAATGTCCAAGCCACCATGTTTCCTTTAGTGGCTGCTGGCCTCTAGACATCAACCACTTAAGTGCCTATAGTGCCTGGTTCTAAGTCTCTTTTCCCATGACCATTGTTTGTCTCTGTTTATCTTTTTATAGAGTTCAAACCCAGATGAACAGAGTTTACCTCATAATTGCACTTCTTTTCATTTTCATACTGTGCATGGCTATGCATGCTGTGCACTTCATTTCCACTCACAGCCTTATGGCTATTTGCTTCCATTTCACACAGCCTCATGGCTGTAAATACTCCTCTTCCATTCTAGCATAGCCTTTAGGGCCATGTCTGCCAAGAACAATTAGTTTATATAGGGTAGTAGATCTAGATTATGATCAAAACATATACATACATGAGTTTGTCTATACAAATCAGGAGTGACTTGCTGGACTCCCCAGATCAGTCCTCTTGGAGTGTTCCCCAAAGCACTTCTAAGATATAACTTAGTCTTTCTACACTTCTCTTTGTCACTGTTACAGGTTCATTTTTAGTGCCATTCTAAGCCTCTACTATCAGGTTATATACCCCTATTCAAGGGCTAGATGCTCTACTAAGGCTTGAAGCCTTAACTCAAGTCTACAGACCTCTAGTGCCACTTAAATGTGCAAGCACATTCCAATCACTAAGTCTTTATCTTATTTTATAGATAAGATCAAGTGTTACAAATCCTAGGTCATGCAGGTACTCAAACCCTAACCCTAGTCATGACTCTCACACCACATGCCTCATGTATTTAATCTCCATAGTCTAGAACATTCTAATAACATGACTTATTAATCTCCATCTTCATATATCTATATCCGTATTACTGTACTCATGATACGTCATCACATCAGTTAGCATTCCCACTGATGTAGTCATAATTACTCATTGTCTATTTAAACATGTACAAACATTGTAACAATATATAAACCTGAATCTAGCACTGAGAGAACTCAGTCAAGTTCTCTTCAGAATACCTCCATCTTCTGCTCTTGTCTCTAAGTCAGTATCTTACTAAGTAGCCTGGTCCTTGTTGGATTGGAGTTGCCACAGAAGAACTTGACTACAGTTTGACCACTCTACTCTCTACACTTCTTCATACATGGCCCCTAGTGTCAAAGGGATATAGCCAGGCTCCAGGCTTAAGGAGAAAACCTTTCACAACTTCTCGCACCTTTGTGCTTTACCTTTTCTTTTATGTACACCCCAGCTATATGCTGGTGAAGGGACTTAGCTATCTAGGGTGGTCCAGTGGTGCTCTTGAGTGAGCCTAATCAGTTTAAACACTGCCACAAAAACACATTCTACTTCTTTCATGCTTCGGTGAGCATCCTCATGTGGTGCATTTGTTATACTCCAAGTTATCTATGCTTCCCACCTTGTTGAAAGAGCAGTCTTGTGCCCAATGAGTGGAAGTTACATACTTTCTTACTTAGGCAAGTTGGGAAGGCTATTGGCCTGATTGCACCTTCATGGTTGGAGTGAGAAGTCCTCACCCAAAGTTTTTCATAGTACCTTTTTTTTGTTGGATGTTCAATCATGATCTTGGAGTCAATGTGACCTCCCTGATCAAAAGAGAAGAAACCCCCTACCTATTTGAGGTAGAAGAATATGACCCCAATGACTTCATCCTGGGTCTAATTAAAGAAGAAGAAGAAGAAATCCCCCATCTAGCCGAATTTCTAGCAGGTGGATTCCAAGCATCAGAATTCATAGAGAAATATTGATCTCACAAATACCAAGTAACAGCCATACTCCTGAGAAAAGAACCAGGGCATGGAATCCCACATTACCACCCCTACCAATCTGGACCAATTCAGGGACCCAGCACCTCCAATAGACATTGAAGAGGAGGAAGAAGTCACAAGCCCAATACACCTAGATCTGCCTACCCCACCATGATCACCAATGGCATCACAATTAGACCTTGACAATGCCATTGACCAGATTGCTCAGCTGCATGCAACAATAGCAGCACTACAAGCCAACATCACCAGTCTAGGAAGGACTGACACTAAAATAACAAAGAAAGTGGACATAGTGTCAGACCCCAGAAACTTTGATGGGGACTCCACAAAATTTGACCAATGGAAGGTCAAGATATCAATGTACATCAATTATCACAAGGACACATTCATATCAGACCAAGATGTTGCAATGGTGGTCTTATCAAGGGTCAGCCCCAAAAACAGGGAACTAGACAAACACTGAGTGGGCGAATGGTCCACTCAAATCCTATGAACATACTTGGAAGGAAGTAGGCATGCATGGCCTACAAGAAATGAACTGTGGGAGGAACTGAAGAAAAGGTTCCACCCACAAAACCAAAGAGATGAGGAAAGGAACAACCTCCTTGCAATGAAGCAAGGTGCCAGAGAGCACACAGAATCCTTCCTGGTCCACTGGGAAGCTGAAGTCATCAAGTCTGAATTCAACCCCGAATCAGCAATCTTACTGCTTGAAAGAGCAGTAAGAAATGAGATCATGAAAGAAATCTTCCTCAGATCACTCAGGGAGAGGACTGACCTAGAAAGGTATAAGGAAATGGTCCATGAAATCAGCAATGCCATGGAAGCATATGCCACTCACAACAAAGGAATAATGTTCTTTGATCTCAAGCCAAGAGAGGGAAAAGGACCCCAATGCAATGGACATCAATGTGGTTAACACCTGCAAAATGAAATGCTTCAACTGTGGTGGAGATCACTGAGCATCAGACTGTAAAAAGCCGAAAAAGGAATGCTCAGAATGCAAGTTCCTGGGAGGTGGACACTCCTAAAGATGTTCAAAGTTTAGAACAGTCAGGGCAGTGGAGATGAGCCAAGAAGGACCATTGCAAAAAGGGAAAGAGCAGGAAGACCCCCATATGAAACAAATTGTGAACATGGACTTCAAGGTGGCCAAAGCCTACTTCACCAATCTCCTGGGAAAAGATTAAAGTCTGTAGCTAAACCGGGTGACTGCAGACTGAACAATATTTCATTTTCAAATTCATTTTCTGTACTATATGATGATATGGACTCAGATTACAATACCAAGGACATTATGTATGAGGATGCATTGGTAGATAAGGATTCAACTCCTCAAGCTGAGACTGGGCCTCATGAAAGTGAGCTTGCTGCACAGGAATGCAGGCTTAATTCAATAAAAAAGAAAAAAGAAAAAATTGATGAAATCCCAGAAAGGATCTGCCTCAGATCAGTAAACCAGAGGAAGGAAATCAACCTATATATACAGGTTGTGCCGGCAATGGCAAAAGGAGACATGAAGGAAATAGAAGTGCTACTAGATAGCAGAGCCAATGGAACCTTCATCAATGCCACATGGGCAAAGGCAAACAAAATACCCATGACCAAACTAGAATGGGTAATCCCCATATTCAACATGGATGGATCAAAGAACTCTGCCAGAAATATTTCTCACACAGTGGAGATAATCATGGATTTCAATGGACATAGGGAGAAGATAACTGCCAATGTAACCAACCTGGGAAAGAACCCATTTATCCTAGGATACATGTGGTTGCAAAAGCACAACCCAGAAATAGATTGGAAAATGGGCAAAGTAGAACTCACACAATGCCCCCAATCATGTTACCTCCTATGAGAAAGATCTGTATTCCTCCGAACCCTAGAGGAACAAGAAATCAATGACATGCCTCACATATACCAACAGCTCAAAAGGATCCAATCCACAAAAAAGGAAACCATGGAGAGAACCACAGAAGAGCTGGTCCCATGAGAATTCCATAGTTTTCTGGATGTCTTTACTAAAAAAGCATCTGAATGAATGCCTTTATGGAAAGCATGGGATCATGCCATAGAAACAAAGCCTGATTTCACACCAAAAAAGGCCAAACTATATCCCATGAGTGTAGAAGAAGAAAAGGAAGTCTCTGACTTCATTGATGAACAATTACAAAAGGGGTACATATGTCCATCAAAATCCCCCCAAACATTGCCAGTATTCTTCATACCAAAGAAAGATGGGAAGAAAAGGATGGTGCAAGACTACCGTTATATCAATGAACACACCATCAAAAACAATTACCCACTCCCCCTCATCAGTTAGCTCATAGACAAACTGAAAGGAGCAAGGATGTTTACAAAAATGGATCCCTGATGGGGATACAACAACATACACATAAAAGAGGGTGATGAATGGAAAGCAGCCTTTGTATGTCACAGAGGATCCTTCAAACCTGTGGTTATGTACTTTGGCTTATGTAACTTGCCAAGCACGTTCCAAACCATGATGAATGAGATATTCACCAACATGGAAGGAGTTGTCATCATATACATCAATGACATATTAGTATTCACAAAAATGGATAACCAAGAAGAACACGATAAGATCATTCTAGAGGTCCTTTGATGACTAAAGGAAAATGATCTGTATATCAAACCAGAAAAATGCTTCTTCCAAGTAAAATCCATAGAATTCCTTGGCATGATAGTCTTGGACAAAGGGATCAAAATGGATCAAACGAAGGTCCAAGCAATTAGGGAATGGCCCATTCCCACCAACATAAAAGGCATGTGAAGCTTCTTAGGCTTAGCAAACTTCTACTGCCACTTCATCAAGGATTACTTGATCATGGCTAGACCATTACATGATCTGACAAAGAAAGACAAATCCTAGAAGTGGGAAACAAGGCAACAAGAAGCCTTTGACATACTTAAGCAAGCATTTACCACTGCACCAGTACTTGCATACCCAGACAATGATTGCCAATTCTGAGTAGAAGCAGATGCCTTGGACTTTGCAACTGGAGCAGTATTTGTTGAAACTATAAGGATTCATCTCTAATCCATACCTTATAGTTGAGCTATACGATGATGGAGAATTCCATCATATACAGCTTCTTCACACATGTGATCCTGGGAACATATCATGTGACTACACATGACCCTGGGAATGTTACATAATACACATGTGACTGTGGAACCCATCACATGATACATCTAGACCAAAGGATGATTATGTGATACATCACATAATCAGTTTAAAACATTCCATGACATCATATAGAATGTCATAGAACAATATGACATCATATGGTCTGTGTGCTAGCATGCCATATCACATCATGATGGTACAATAGCATATCACAGCCAATGGCAGATAGAGCTCATATCTCTAGCCAATGGCATATTCCTCTCTTATCTCTATTTCATATACTACTTATCTCCAACCAATAGCATATATACCACTATATCAAATTAGATATTAGCTGGTACAACTGGTTGGTCATTACTATACTTGGACTACCTACTTACAGTAATTGGTCCGTGTGAGTAGTTGAGTCAGAGATTCAACTAACTCCACTAGTAGTATATAAACCCCATGTAAGACGCTACTTTACAGTAGGCCCTCTTACACTTGTACTACCAAGTGAATACTACAGACTCTACAAGAGTCACACTATCTTCTATATCTCAAGACTTCTAGTCAAGGAGAACATCTAGTCTTCTCATTGCAAGACTCTCAGGCTACTGATCCCATTGGGATTATCATCTAGAAGATCTCACTGTATCAAACATCTCAGACTAGCTCAGAGTATTGTCACCCAGTGAGTAAGCCTCCTCATTGGTACTTCCATCCTCTGTTGCACTGTTCCTGTTGGGTGTTGCACATTGGACCATCCCAATTCTGATAGTATTATCCATGGAAAAGGATGGGAAATGGCACCCTGTCATTTACTTGTCACACTCCATGACACCAGAACAAAGAAATTACCCAATAGCTGACAAAGAAATGTTAGCCATCATTCTGGCATTGGAACAATGGTACCACTATCTAGAAGGCACAAAACATAAGTTTGAGATTTGGAGCGATCATGCAAACCTCCAATACTTCATGAAATCCCAGAACCTGAATAGATGACAAGCAAGATGGGCACAATACCTATCAAGATTTGATTATGCCCTGATAAATAAACCAGGCTCATCCATGGGAAAAGCAGATGCACTGTCTAGGAGAGAAGATCATGCTGTGGGAATAGAAAATGACAACCAAGGAGTAATTGTCATTCCAGCAGAGTGGATCTCCAAAGCAGAAAAATGCATCACAATACATGGTGCAGAAGAAGCACTGTTAGATGAAATCTGTCAGGCTCAAAATGAAGCAAAGGTACCCAACACTGTAATGGACAAAGAAGGACTAATAAAGGTCTTGGGTAAAATTTACATCCCAAAAGCAGACCTCTGCCAAAAGGTCATAACCCTGTATCATGACAGCACCATGGCAGGGCATGGTGGACAGGAAAAAACATTCAAGCTAGTCTCATGTTATTACATATGGGAGGGGATGAGATCCCAAATAAAGAACTATTGCTCCCACTGCAAGTGCTGCACACGAATGAAGCCAAGTAATTGTCCCCTGGCCAGCAAATTACAGCCAAATCCCATTCCACAAGGACCCTGGGAAGACATTTCAGCAGATTTCATCACGGACTTACCCACCTCTAATAGGTACAACATGATCCTGGTGGCCATAGACCGCTTCTCCAAGGAAGCCATATTCATTCCCACAACAAAAATGATTACATCCCTGGGAACAGCCAAACTTTACAGGGATCATGTGTGGAAAGAACATGGACTTCCAAAAACCATTATATCTGATCATGGTCCACAGTTCACCACCCAGGTCATGAAAGATCTAGGAAAAGCATTAAAGATCAAACTCTGCATGTCCACTGCCTTTCACCCCCAGATGGATGGACAAACTGAAAGAGTTAACTGTGAACTCTCACAATACCTCTGACTATACACTGTTACGATTTATCCTGAACGTTCTCTTCTTCCTTCCTCTTCGCCATGTACCACTTCTTCATCTATGGACTCCCCCTCCTAAGGCTGTTCTCTTACATAGCCTTGTGATCTACTCATCCATAGTTACCATTGCCTCCTTCTTTTCACTTCCGCTACATCGCCTTCTGCAGTCACCTTCTCATTTCCAACGTACACTGCCTTCCGCAGCGAGGGTCTTTCCATAGTCTTACC
>JBBPLR010000168.1:0-34881 GCA_038089915.1 Sutorius australiensis | reverse complement strand
GGAAGGTTCGCCAGTTAGCTGGGCGACAACGCCATTCAAAGCGAAGAGGGCGGGGAGGAGGAACGTAGGAGAGTTGAAACGCATGGGTGAGGTACAGGAAAGATCGAGGGGTGTATGGTGTTTTGAGTAGAAGCCTCAATTTTATACGACTCGACATGTTCTGCACTCTCATCGTGATGTGAAGACACTCACGGAGACTATTTTGTCGTGGCTGTTGTTAGATGGCGGCCGGAGAGACTGTCCCGTCTACCTGCTATGCGCCCACACTTAAAATGAAAATGTGAGTGAGGATAGACATGGATGCATTCAACCTCCCAGGGTTCAGATGCACCACGGTGTGCGTTCGATGACGGTTGGTCATGTAGCATGGCTAGCATATGAACTGACGCATCAAGGGGGCGTCGCTGGTGCACTGGACCCTTCAGTCACCACCGTTCAGCAGCTAGTACGCTAGTCTACACGACTACAGCAGGTTAGGCACAAACTCTCAGAATCAGCCCGGGTAGTATATTCTTATATTCTTCTTATCTCTTTGGTTGCCCACGTCGGATGAGGCCGTCTACGGAAAGATCGTCTTTGGGGCGGAAGACCGTATCCCGTGGCTGAACCGATCAAATAGGTTTGGTGACCGGCTCGCAACAGATATCATTTGGTACCTCGCCAATGTCGATGAGATTTCGTTGCGGCCGAGGTCAAAGTTGCATGACGGGTACATTCTGCCCTCGTCCATTCTTCCGAGGACTGGATGATAAACACTTCTAGTCCTTCCGAACCCAAAGGTGTTGGATACCAGCCCGTGATAGGCAACAAGTCGTACATTGATTATTCCTAGAAACTCGTGGGAAAATGGCATGGTCCTGCCAAACATGCCAGGTGCGGCTTTGGGCGTGGTGTGATCTAAAGTGGCTTGTTACTTGCTGTCTTTCGATGTCGTTTTGCGTTGGAATCAATTGTCGCAACAGGGTTGCTGTGGTTTTGCATTTTTTTAATACCTTGTTGCAGACCTTCTGCTGGGTGGGTTCGAGGTGAGACAACCCAGATGAGCCGAGCAATAAAAAGGTCACACCAGATGGTCTCCACAACGTTCGGGGACAACCCACGGATGATTTTTTTCGATATGTTGTGCGCGCCGCTCGTGGCGTTGTCCTCGACATTTCTGACGGCTCTGGATCGCCCGAAACGGCATTGCCCGGATAGCCGGTATTAGTACAGCATCTTGGCTTGGCTGATTTATCCAGCTCGAGGTTTGAGTTTTCCTCATTGGCACGGTGGGTTTGTGGCCTTGATAGGCCTTCTCTGGTGGCTGGGTGGTGGCTGGGATGGCCCAGGTATGTGGTCCATTCACATTTCATGCTGTCGGCGCTGACTCGTGTCGTGTACAGATAGCGACTCTGCATCGAGTCGTTCCGACTCGCTGCGTGTGCCGCTCATTGTGCAGTCATTTCCACCTCGCCTCCCATTCGCATTGACGTGGTTCATATGGTTTTCACGTCATGTTTCGGTCTTGGTGCCTCCCAGATCGTCTAACTCGCCTATTGGACCTCCAGGGCATCTATCCCTACAAAACGCATCTGTATCGCTGCCACGCTGGTCCGTATGGTTCCTACGGTGTCTCGTGGTCGACCCGATGCTGTGCGCATTGTTTTGGCGTTGCGCTTCGCCCTCAATGTCACCTGATTCGACCTTCTCGCCTAGATAGTCTTCTCGACCTGCAAATCGATACGACGCGTTTTCTTCTTGTGTCGCGCCGCTTCCTGCCACCCTCTGGACGTTCCTGGATACTGTGTGTACTGTCTGGTGCAACTGTTTCGTCGCCTGGCCTGTCTAACTCGGCTTCACCTCCTTAAGGTGGGTCTTCCTCCTTCCGCTCGCTCCCACTTCCCTCCAGCCTTGTACCGTCGACTGGAAGTAAGCATTGTACACACTCGTTATACCTAGATACTCACACTGTCCTGACGGACCCTTGTTATAGGTCGATGATCTCCAACAAAAGGGACAGCACATCCACATCTCTCTTGCTTTCGATATATACTCCTCTTGATGCCACTGACACCGCTGCAGGGATCGTTGCGCGTTGGCGATTGTAGTTCGGCGAGACCACTTTAAAGTTTGGAAAGTCTTGGCCACCCACACGAGTGCTCATATATGCCGGATCATAGAGACGGGCGGGCTAGGAGGCGCTCCATTGTTCCTTCCTAGGGTAAGTGATAGTATTATTATTTGGAGACGCACTCTGATTAGTGGTCTGCTCGATCGCACAGATGGTATTTAAAACATCCTGATTCGGCGATTAATCCTGGCGGCCCAGATCGGTCCTCTAGGCACTGAAATGCCTGCGTAGGTGGAGGATGGATCCAGGGTCCATTTCAGTCAACATTGGACACATAGGCAAGTTGTCTTTGTTCTTGTGAAGCGTCACTTGTAATGATATTACGTGCGGACATCGCCATGCTACCTAGCCTTTGGCAATTTGGCTTGATATGGATGTGACCCCGCTAGCATTCTGTACTTAGTACATTGGTGCTGGAGTGGGGGAAGCAAATCCAATTTCTGTCCTCACTGCGCGGTGAGTAACCGACGATCCCTAGTTGTATGACTGGTCAAATTAGGTGATTGCATCTTGCATCATTTCATCAGCATAATTTTGATCACCTCGAAGGATGTCTTGATAATCCGGTGTCGTCGAAGTCCCGAGTGCTTCCAGAAATTGGATACTCCGGCGGTTTTTTTTGTGCAGCAATCAATCTACTAGCGGCCAGTCTAGTTCTTTTGGAACGGAAAGGCAATCAACGACAAGTTCCTAAGCGGAAACCGATACCTTCTCTGAGCGAAAAGGAATGCACCTATGTGATGTGTTGTACCGATTCTGACCCCGTCGCACGGCAGATTGAATGTCATCAGGTTTGAGGCCACGCACCTCAATCCAAGTTCTTGCGTCGGCGCCTGGGGGTATCACCATAGCAGTCTTCTGGAATGCAGACTATAGCAGAAATTACTCAAAGGAGTTGGGTGTATTCTTGACCGTCCCTCGTCCGCTGTGGAAGTAGGTGGCAACCGTGATAAATAGCGACCGCTGCGCACTCTCTACCGGTTGCTTCTACTCCCGGCTGATCCGAATCAACACGGGAGAAATGGACATGCCAGTGATATTGGTAGCACAAAGTACCCGGTTGGCCTGGCCATGTGCATGATCCCCGGAATCAGATGGCACCAAGAGTACGGAACTGCAATCAGGTGTGCAAGTTGCAAGTAGTCGTCCCCTGTGGGAGGTATCGGATTGTAGGAAGTATGCAAGGTAAATAGCCTTGAATTTATTTCGTTTCCTGACCTTCTTTTGACCTGATTGTTCCAGGGGAGTGTCTTGTGTCACAGCACCGTCGGCGATATCACGCCGCTCACAAGGTGAGGGTTTTCCCAAATCTAAAACACCGAGGACAGGATCATACTTTACATCAGTTTGCCACAAGGCTGTGCCCGGGATGAAGCTTCGTCCGTCCATAAAAGTTTGCTAATCCATTATAAGATCCCTTGCTCACTGTGACTGCCGGAGTTACCATCGTCCATTGATTCCTATTCCTCTGATACCCTCAACGTCTGAGTGATGCTCCCTAGGTATACACCAGATGACATTTTAAGAGACCTTTTCCAGCTCCAAATTACCAAGGTGTGTATAATTCTATGTTTGATAGGGCAGAAGTCAATGACATAAAGTGTCGGTTTGTCGCAGTTCCTGAACGGTTTGTCTGGTTTTGCGCCGATGCCACGATTAGTTGACCTATATTTCTTGTAGTCGCTGCATTGGCTGCTTTCGTTTGTGTAATACCGTCGGGCTGTGGTGTCGATCTAATGATTACCCCGGTTTAGGTGTTCGATTATTGTTTGACATTTTCTACCGAGGTTCTTTGTTTCCATTTGCTTATTCAACACTTCTCAAGTGTTGAATCAGGTGGAATATGTATGGGGCACAAGATGGGATCTGACACGCATCGTGTTCACATTATCAAGATACCTTCCGTTTATTTCCTCTCCAATGAGTTGTTATGGTCCGTCTCCTTGTTTGGTACTGTATTTATTGCCTTTCTGAATGTTTCCTTGTCACGCAGATGCGCTGTTCAACACAAAAGTGAGTGATTCTATTCGACTTGACGGCAGATTATTTCGAGCTTCATTTCAGTGTGGAAGCTTTCTTGTTGCCCTAAACGGTCTGGTTTTTTTTCCAATTTTCCGTATCCTCTCGCTAATGGTCTCTCTCAGTCATGTGTATGACAAGCGTCATGTTTGCAGAGGGAATCTTGATCTTACGAACTTATGCTTTATGGGGCCGAAGCAAGAAGGTACTCGTTTTTTTATTGCTTTTGGTGGGAGTAAGTCTTGTTCCGTTGCACATGTGCAGGCGGGACCCAGACAATGGCATTCACACATTTGTAGGCATTTGTTGCAGTTGTCTTAGCATTATGGATGCTAGTAGTCAAGTTTTCTCTACCTGGAGATACCACTTCATTCTATAGTCAGTTTGGTCAGCACATGCAACATGTCACTAACGGAGGTCTGGCGCAGCTTTCTATCCATCTGCATGCGGTGGCCGGTCGTCGAGAAGTATCACACCTCGATGGGTCTTCCTGACGATGTACCAAATCAGTAAGTCCTCGTTATGGGTCCGGGATAAATATAGCTTATTTTTCTCCAGTCCTCCAAGGCATGAACTCCTGGAGGAAGTTCCGAACTTACCGCGGTGTCCACAGTAGACTGCTGAATACAATGTATTGGGATGGGATGTCGTATATGTGGTGGATTATCGGTTAGTAGTCCTCTGCCTTACGGAGATGAATTTTGTTGATTGGAACATAATATCTAGCGCTTTCTGTAGCCAACATGACTTTGGATGTTGCTGCACCGGTGAGTGCGCACCGCAAATAACTCCGTGCTTGCTTGCCCAGTATTGACCTGTCATTTCAACAGGTCACATATATTCCTGCATTGCATACGTTTGTATTTCTTTTCCGTGTCTTAGACCCACGGTCTTACTCTATTGTTCTGCAACAGTGCACAGGTGGCGATGCACGGCGTCCTCGCTTCTCGAATTTTTTTCAATCTTCGACAGTGCGATAAGCAGAGCACGCTTTCCGAGGATGAGCATTCTCTTGAAACTTTCCGTTGCAGAGTTCGGCCAACAGTCGGTGCTATATCAGGAGAAGAAACATTTCTATGATGGTTGTACTTCCCACTTGAGCTCTCGAATACTTGATTTGACAGGTGACACTCGCCTTGAATGCAAGTTGGACTGGTGTCAAGGGAAATAGATACATTACATTAATAAAACTGGCCTACTGGAACGTCAAGTGCCACCACCCATCTTCTCTGAAGAAGATTGAGCGTTGATAGCAGTAGACCCGCAAGGTGATATATAGTGAAACCCCGCTGTGAGTTTGTGGGATCGTCAGTGTTCCGGGAGCAGGGGACATGATTGCATCTCCCTTGAACAGGGTCAAAGTTTGAAAGTTCACGAAGCCATTCGATCAGTGGAAGGGTTCACACGGTCGAGCTCGTTTCCGCACAACATCCTTGATCGTTGCGGTGGTCGTTTTGTCCGGGGGCGATTCAATTCACGTTCTTCTCCAAATCATCAGAACTTGGATGTTTGAACGCATCCCATGATGTCGTGCCTTATTCCTATCCTCACTCGCGTTTTCAACGTTTTAAGCGTGGGCATAGCAGGTAGACGGGCCAATCTCTCCGGCCGCCATCTAACAGCTGCCACGACAAAATAGTCTCCGTGAGTGTCTTCACATCACGATGAGAGTGCAGAACATGTCGAGTCGTATAAAATTGAGGCTTCTACTCAAAACACCATACACCCCTCGATCTTTCCTGTATCTCACCCATGCGTTTCAACTCTCCTACGTTCCTCCTCCCCGCCCTCTTCGCTTTGAATGGCGTTGTCGCCCAGCTAACTGGTGAACCTTCCAGCGCCACCCCTGACATCACCTACCCCGCAGGCCCGGCAGCGGCGTTCGTCCTCTGCAGCAACCAAGATTGCTCGGGCACATGTGTGCTCGGTGAGGTGAATGAGGAGGGTTCCGCGACATATGCCGTGAACCCCTACGAGTCCATGTACCTTTACGAACCCGGCAGCAACTACGGCTTGATACTGTACACGTGCGTCGGCTATTACGACTGCCCCAACACCGTGACCGTCCCACCAAACACCTGCTACAACCTGTACGAGAATGGGGTCGCGACTGGCTTCGACTTGTACTGGTATGTAGCGGATTCGACATATTAATGGATGGGGTCTATAGAGTGGTATGTATGTCCTTCATCCGATACTACCTAAGCCTTACCTGTATTCAGGCTTGCAGGAGGCGCAACCCGGGCCCGATGGGTGAGATCTATTATTAATTTCGGCGCATTCTAGGTCCTCAACTGTATATACTAGCTCGGGAAAATTCCTTAGCTTGTTTCGCCGATATTACTACCCACAAATCTTCATCAATCAGTTGTACCGCTCGTATGTACGAAAGCTAGAAGGGGAAGCTGCAGAATGGATTCTTTAAGGAAATCAGACCAGATCCACATTTCCGTCTCAAGATCGATCACAACTTGGCAGCCGTGCCATTTTCCTGGCGAAGTTGATCCACGATATGTACTAAATTCAACGTTACAGCTCAGCAGCGTCAATGAGGATTAGTCTGGCCACATCAAATTGCTCTGAATGTTCTTAGAAGCACTAGTTATGCGTCCGGGCGTTCTAACCTCACTACGCAGCAGCCACTCATCGTGGAGGGGCAGGCTAAGAGAATCGCGAAAGGATGCTGAGCAGGGATTGAGACACGAACGTTGGGAGATGCACGAAAGACGTACTAGACCTCAATTTTATACGTACCGTAGCCGAGGTTTCATCTTGACTAGACGTGCCGAGTGTCTTTCAGACACAAACTGTTGGAAACCAGTGACCACCCGGTAGACGTTCTGCAGTGAATACTTGTCTTGAGGAAGATGAAACATTTCAGATTGAACCACTGCGTCCGAGCATCCTTTGTCTCTTTTCTCCAAATCGGCACTAGCTAACAGCAAGGTGATGTTATTTCCGCCCCACGGACATGAGGCGGCGGCTTTTTTCGGTCCAGACTACTGTAGTCATCCAATCATCTAACATGAACGTGTCTACGCGCTGAACCCTTTAAACCCATCGATTCAGCGTCAGACTCTATCCTTCATACCCTCACAAGATGGCCACGTCAGCAAGGTCAGCTCCATCCCAGTTCTTCGTAGAGAACGATTCTCATGACCCACAAAATAGTGTCGAGGACGTGTTTGCACTGTCACGAAAGATTCCCCTCTCACAGGCCTCCGTTATCGGGTATATCTTCCCGCCTTTGGTGTGTCAGTATGTGATGGGCGTGCTGGTTCAGCTCGAAGGGACGTGGGTCTACCGTCTTGCATTGTTGCCCGTCGTCATGTGGTTTGCTTGGCGCGGTTCGTTTGTTGATATGTCGGGAGGGGTTCCGAAACGTTACCAGATGAACACTGTACTGATGGTGCGTACGAGAAGCTAGCGTTGCTCACCCCTGACCGAGTCCGCTCCAGACTCAGATGTGTTCTGTCTCGATGCGTTGCACGGCTTGGGCTGTTTCGCGGGAGCGTTTTCGCCGTCAGAATCCCTCGAAGGAGGACAAATCAGATTCGGAGACCATCTGCACCGCATTCTGGAATGCCTGGGACCTGATGCTGAACCTGCGCGGTACGGGGTGGAACTGGTCGCAAGGACTCGTCTTCCCCAAGCCGTTCTTTGAAACGGATTCCCGCATCGTCTTTGTGCTCTTGTCGATACCCTATGTGATCTTTCACGGATTGGCTTTTGACTTATGTCTTCAGACTATCCGCATATTTTCCCCAGACACGTTTGGGTCGCTCAACGGGGGTTCGCTCTTTGATCATACCCTCCCACCCTTCTTAGAACTCCTGCGGGCCGTATTCGTGTCTCTCCTGACGGTCTTGATGGCCTACTTTTCGATGCAGTGGTGCTACCAACTTCTCGCAATCGTATTTGTCATCCTGTTCCAACAACTTCCCTCTCAATGGCCACCCCTTTTCAATGCTCCGTGGTTGTCAACGTCGCTGACCGAGCTTTGGGGTCGTCGGTGGCATCAGATGCTGCGCGCGCAGTTTGTGGTGTTAGGTATGCCAGTCAGCTTTCTGTTTGGTCGGCTCGGAGGTGTACTTGGAACCTTCCTCGTCTCTGGTCTTTTCCACGACGTCGAACTTCGATCTTTTGGACGAGGCGGAAGCTCGGTCGTCACGTTGGGTTTCTGGGCGATGAACGGTCTCGGGGTTGTATTGGAACGCGTGTGGAAAAAGACGACGGGTCGACCGGTGGGCGGGATGTTGGGCTGGCTGTGGACGTTTGGGTGGCTCGCGTTGTGGGGTGTTCCCATGGTGAACGAGTGGGCCATGACGGGTCGGTTTGGCGCGTTGAGCCTACCTGGCGACGTCGAGCCATCGCGGGGGTTGTTAGAGATGGTAGTTGGCCTTGTCTAGCTAATAAATGAGACGCCCCTTGATCTCGTCCACACCGCTCGAATGGCAAACCCGACTTTTCTACCGACCCTGCCCCAGTCCGACGTTCTCCAGGCTGCCCAGGTACTTGTACTAGAATCCGATCTGCGTGACTGATCCCACCCAGCGATGACCAGCTCATACAGCAGGCCTATTCCCCAGCCAGCGCCGGCTCGTCAGACACACAACGACGTCTTCAGCAGGAGCTCTTCGACATTCAGAAACGATACGAGGCGTGGGGTCTTGTAATCCCATTTCTGAACCACGACGATGTCAACGTCCAGTTCTTTGGTGCGCACACCGTCCAGGTCAAAATCGCCCGGGATTGGTGCGCCCTCGATCACGTCCTCGCCGACTCTTTCGACTGACGCACGCCAGGGACTCCTTTCCCGTCGACAATGCTACCTCGCTACGCGACCTCGTGCTCGAACTCACATCCCATTCGATCGTGTCGGGCAAGAGCAAAATCATCCTCCGAAAACTCTTCGTCGCGGTACCTCACTCGCGTTGGGATAGGTTCGTCTTCTGACGTGCGCTATAGATTACGTCGTTGGCGCTTAAAATTGCACCGGGATCGCCGTCAATGTGGCCGGACTGGATCGTGTTGACCATCGAATTCCTGTCGAGTCGCGGGACCCCGACCGAGAGTTTGCTCGACTTCTTGTCCATCGTTGCGGAGGAGGTCGAGACGGCTGACCTGATTGGCACGAGCAAGTAAGCAGATTTGCCTGAGCTTCGTACGTGTATGCCAGACCCAATGCCCGCGTAGGATGCAGATGCAGCAGACGCTTCTCGATGCAGCCCCGCTCGTCGTACGGGCCGTCGTCGCGATCATCACTCAACCCCGGAGCCAGATGCGCGTCCGCGAGCTGGACTCGGCACTCAAATGTCTACAAGCGTGGATGTCCGTCTTGCGTGGAAAGTATGTGTCGCGTCGTGGCAGCGCTCGCGGACTAACACGCAGGGTGTTGTCGACAGCGATATCACGCCCTTGATTCCGATGTTGATCTCATTATTGGCTCCCCCGACTCCGGAGGGTGAGATCGACCATGACGTGTTCGCTCCGGCGTCCGATGCCCTGCAGGAGATCATGACGCGTTCCTCGCTGGCGGGTGGCGCGGGCATCGTGTCGCTCACCCTTCCGCTGCTCGTTTGGGTCGACGCATGGGGTCCTCGCATTCTGCAGTCTAGTATGTCATGTGCATTGTATCTCTGATACCATTCGTGAGGTCTCATACACACATCACAGCCGGAGAGGCCTCAGACCTATCCCACTCTCTGTGCAAACTGATCGTCACGCTAGGCGACCACTCGAATACGTACTTTGCCGCCAATATCTCCTCACAACAGCCCGTAGCAGGCTCTCCGCACACGCGCTCGCAGCTCATACAAGGTTTCCTCCGGCTGCTGCTCGGCTACACGGGTCTACCCGGCTACTTTGGCGTAGATGAGGAGGAGAGCGAGATGACGCTCGGGTTTTGGTATCTCTTCCAGGAGTCGCTCTGGAGCGTGGAGTACGACGAAGATGACGACGAGGGCGGTAGCGTGCCGCCTCCAGATGTGGAGGAGAGCAACCGGCTTGCACTGGTGAACGCGGTCTACGTCGAGCTCGTGAGGATCCTGAGGAGCAAAGTCGCGTGGCCGCCGTCGAGCGTGTTGATTGGGTGGCCAAAAGGTGGGTGGGTTGGTATTGGGTGGGTGGACCCTCGCTGACGATTGTGGTCGGGATAGATCAGGTGGACAAGTTTCAGGTGTCAGTTGTGTTTCTCCCCCCTCGGGATGGGCCTGATGATGGGTTCCAGATACCGGAGGGACGTGGGCGATACCCTCATCAATGCGTATGTATGCGGTGCTCGTGGGCTTGACGGCGTTGACGGTTCGCAGATATTATATCCTCCGCAACGACATGATGGGGTACTATCTGAACGATATCCAAGAACGTCTCGCGAACAGACCTGAAACTAGCGGATGGGAGGTAGGTGATCCAGCTGAAATTTTTCTCCTTCATTGACGATTCTCTCAGGAAATAGAGGCCACCCTCCACTGCATCATGTCTGTTCAGGAGGCGGTCCCTCTCGAAGACAATCAGTTCATCGCGCGGTTGTTTGGTCCGGACGTGCTCGGACGTCTACCAACGACTGGCCAAGACAGGGTACGACGCACAGCCCTCGGGCTGAGCGGTGAGCCATCGAATCGCAGTGTGGGATGGCATTCTAATGACGATGGTACAAGGTACCTACGCGTCGTGGTTCACGACGCAGTCTATCTCGAGCACGCCGACTTCGTCGCCCTCGCTCCTCATGAACACCATCTCGTACGTCGTCGCCGCCCTACCCGAGCCGTTGCTTTGTCTCCCAGCTGCAAATGCCCTCCGGGACCTGTGCGATGCCAACCGCACCGCGCTCGCACCACACATTGGCGCTTTCGCAGAGCTGCACGCGGGGTTGACTGGTATCCCGGTAAGTGCCACCGCGTTAGGCGCGTTCTCCCTCTTCTCAGCGTGCCCCAGGACACGGAGAAGAGCAAAGTGTTGCAGTCGATAGCGAGCGTGATTCAGGCGTTGCCACCGGAAGAGGAAATCCCGCCTGTGCTTGCTATCGTGTGTCCCGTCGTCGAAAAGCTCGAGCAGGCATTGCTGTCCTCGTCGCGGGTACGTGTTACGACGTTCGTTCCTTGCCCGTTCGGTGCTTGATGCGACGTAGCTTCCCGAGGAGGCGCGCACCGTGGCGATTATACAGCTGCAGACGCTGTCGGGCGTGGCCAAGGGCCTTACGCGCACCGCGGATTCGCTACTCATCATTGACGAGTCGCCTTCGGAGCGGGCAGAAGCGGAGCGGTTACGTCGGGCTCGGGATGATTATAGGATGGCTAAGCTCCGAGAGAGTCTGTTCGCGGCGGTGCGAAGCGCATTCGAGCTGTGGTCGACGGATGCGAGCGTGTCCGACGTGAGCCGCCTTTCGTTCCGTGTGATGTGGAGGGATTGACGACGCGTGACGTGTAGGCGTTGAGCGAGTTTCTGCGTTCGATCACGTCCTTGCCGAGCGACACTACGCTGCTGTCGCTACCGCCGGGTCCGCTCCTGGGCCTGATATGCATCGCGTCGCAGCGGCAGCTCACGGCGGTGTGGCTAACCCTCGCGAACATGCTCATCATTCAGCTGGACCCACCGATGCTGTTCACGAGTTCGACGTTCAAGACGCCTCCGAACATGGAGGGGATGACGGTCGTGTCGGGTGCGCTGCCTGTGTTGTTGCAGACATCGCTGTCGATGCTCGGACAGCCGGGGGCGATGGAGAGTGTGAGCGATGCGCACGTGCGATCGGGCTAGGGCTGACGTGATTCCAGAATCCGGATATCGTGCAGGCCTTTTTTGGCTGCTTGGACAGCGTGAGTGGACGTTTACTGTGCTACGGAGCTGGTGTTAAGACGATGTGTTTGGATAGGTGGCTAAACATTTCTTGGCGGTATTTTATGATTTGCCGCCAGGCGCACTCGATGCGCTGGTGCAGTGTGCGGTGAGCTCGTTGTCGCTGCAGGAGCGGTATTCGCTAGTGGCGACGTGCACGTTTTTGGTACGTGGGAGTGCTGCTGGGGATGTCGTGCTGAGCGATATCCTCAGGAAACGCTCATTCGGCGCACGGCAGGGAGCGACGATCTCGGTGAGGCGGGGACGATGCTCATCCAAATGCATGGTCGGTCAATTCTCCGGGCAGTGTTGACTGGGTTTGCAGGCGTCGCGCCGCGGTCTGCGACGCAGAACCTGATCGAGCTACTGTCGATGCTTGCGTCCAAGTATCCATCGGAGACGCGAGAGTGGATGAACGAGATTTTGTTCACGGTGCGTGTGTTGGTGTCAGCGCTCGTGCGTTCACGGAATGTCTATTTTTACAGGAGGACTTTGTGCCGTCCAAAGCAACGCCGGAAGCGAAACGGGCGTTTGTCAAGGCTGTGATTGGGTACGTGGTTCGGACGGGTTGTCGTGCGGGCGTTGACCGATCGTGATTGTGATTAGGTCCCGGTCGCCACGAAGGACGAGGGAGGCTGCACAGCAGTTTACGCTCATCGCGAGGGGGTTAGAGGGCACGAGTTTCGGGTATGCGTCTGTCAGTATGTGATGTTGATTTGTTCCTGGGTGGGATTTGTCGTGTGCTCGGATTGTGCGTGTGTGTGGGCGGCCGTGAGGTGCGCATGTCATGTCATGTTGGTCCCACTGTCATGGGTGATGTGTGTCGGGGCCCGCCTTGTACGACGTGGATGGTCCCCGAGTTACGTTCGGAATGGGTTCGGCGCGGGCGGCCGAAGGATGCCAAGTTCGGCAATTGAGCGGAGATCATATTTATAAATAAACGATTCTGATTGGCCACCGGCAAAATGAATCACGAGCACATAAAGAGTGTCCCGGAAATAGCCGGAACCAACTCGTTTTTCTCCTGGCTTAATTCTTGTTTGTGTCGTCGACGACGATGCTCAGTATCACTCCAAGAGCTCGTCATGCTCTGCGTTGCGTACCCCGTATCGCCAATGGCATGGCTACCGTCGCACCTCGTATCGGCGATACCAAGGTTCCCATGTCGCTCCTCGAAAAGGGCGCGTACATCAACTATCAGCGCATCGAGGACAACCTCGCCGTCGTGCGCGACAGGTGCGTCGCCAACTTCTGTTTCACCTCCCTCTGTTGACGTGTGCGTGTGCTAGGCTGCGACGCCCATTGACGCTCTCGGAGAAGATCGTCTATGGCCATTTGGATGATCCTCGTAACCAGGATCTCGTCCGCGGTGTGAGCTATCTCAAGCTTCGTCCCGATGTACGTCTGCTCGTTCTTTCCCTTGCTTTTCCCTCGCTCAAGCATGATCCGTAGCGTGTGGCTTGTCAAGATGCGACTGCGCAAGTTCGTTGCTTGCTTTCGTTCTTTCGGTCCGATGTGTGCTTACATAACGTAGATGGCGCTCTTGCAGTTCATGTCGGCGGGTATGGACACGGCCGCTGTCCCGACGACTGTCCATTGTGACCACTTGATCGAGGCACAAATAGGGGGTGTCAAGGATCTGGCGCGTGCGATTGATATCAACAAGGAAGTGTACGATTTCTTGGCAACGGCCACCGCCAAGGTGGGTTTCGCCTATTCGTGTCAAGGTGTAGTCTTGGCTGACTGGTCGTGTAGTACGGTCTCGGCTTTTGGAAACCAGGTTCTGGTATCATTCACCAGATCATCTTGGAGAACTATGCGTTCCCCGGTGGACTCATGATTGGTACCGACTCGCACACACCCAACGCGGGTGGTCTCGGAATGGTGGCTTGTGGTGTTGGTGGTGCTGATGCTGTTGATGTCATGGCTGGCATCCCTTGGGAACTCAAGTGTCCCAAGGTTATCGGTGTCAACTTGACCGGCAAGATTGGTGGCTGGACCACTCCCAAAGGTGTGATTGTTGTCTAGCCAGCGTTTGTGTTGCTCACCACGTCGCGTGGTAGACGTCATTCTCAAGGTTGCGGGTATTCTCACTGTCAAGGGCGGAACGGGTGCCATCGTCGAATACCGCGGTCCTGGTGTCGAGTCGCTCTCTTGCACGGGTATGGCCACGATTTGTAACATGGGCGCCGAGATCGGCGCGACCACGTCGCTCTTTCCTTTCAACCACCGTATGGCCGACTACCTGAATGCGACCAAGCGATCCGAAATTGCTCAGTATGCCCAGCGTTTCTCACACAACCTCAAGGCAGACGATGGCGCCGAGTATGATCAGGTCATTGAGATCGTGCGTGTTCCCTTTGGTGTCTTGTCGCGTTCTGACCGTCCTGGAATAGAACTTGTCCGAGCTTGAGCCTCACATCAACGGTCCTTTCACCCCCGATCTTGCTACTCCTCTCTCCAAGTTTGCCGAAGAGGTCAAGAAGAACAACTGGCCCCAGGAACTCAAGGTCGCTCTCATTGGCTCATGCACCAACTCCTCGTACGAGGACATGTCTCGCTCTGCTTCGATTGCCAAGGAGGCTTCATCGCACGGACTCCAGGTCAAGAGCAAGTTCACCATCACGCCTGGCTCTGAACAGATTCGTGCTACCATCGAGCGTGACGGTCAAATAGGTGCTTTCGAGGGCGTTGGCGGTCTTGTCCTTGCGAATGCGTGTGGTCCTTGTATCGGCCAATGGGATAGACAGGATGTCAAGAAGGGCGAGGTCAACTCGAGTGAGTAGCCTCTCGGGTGTCTGGGAATACATCTAACTATGCCCAGTCATCACCTCTTACAATCGCAACTTTACTGGTCGCAACGATGCTAACCCTGCTACCCACGCTTTCGTCGCCTCCCCCGACATTGTGACTGCAATTGCCTTTGCTGGTGACCTTACCTTTAACCCTGTCACTGATACCCTCACCGGCGCTGATGGCAAGCCATTCAAGTTCTCGGACCCCTCTGGAAATGAACTACCTCCGCGTGGATACGATCCCGGCCAAGACACCTTCCAGCCACCACCCGAAGACCGTGCTGCTGTCACTGTCGCTGTCAGCCCCACCAGTGACCGTCTTCAACTTCTCCAGCCTTTCAAGCCCTGGGATGGAAAGACGCCCACTGATCTTCCCGTCTTGATCAAGGTCAAGGGCAAGTGCAGTAAGCGAACCATTCGTGTAATCGACGAGTGGATGTTGACCGTCTTGGTAGCAACCGACCACATTAGCGCTGGTGGACCCTGGCTCAAGTACCGTGGACACCTCCAGAATATTTCCCGTGAGTAAACAATGGGCCTGTCGGAATTGCATTCTCACCCCACGCTAGAGAACTGCTTGATTGGTGCCATTAACGCTGAAAACGGCGAGGCTAACAATGTCAAGAACTTGATCACTGGTGAATATGGTGGTGTTCCCCAAACTGCTGCCCATTACCGCGACCACGGCATCAAGTGGGTCGCCATTGGCGACCACAACTACGGTGAGGGTTCCTCGCGTGAGCACGCTGCCCTCGAGCCCCGCTACCTCGGCGGCCTTGCAATCATTGTCCGCTCATTTGCGCGCATCCACGAGACGAACCTGAAGAAGCAGGGCATGCTTGCGCTGACGTTTGCCAATGCCGAGGACTACGACAAGGTGCAACCGCACGACAAGGTGGACATTCTCGGGCTTGAGTCGTTTGCGCCTGGCAAGAACTTGACGCTCGTTGCCAAGCATCTCGATGGCACCAAGGATGTCAGTACTCTTGTGGCGCCATGAACGATGTTGAGCTGATGTGTTGCATCTGTTAGGAAATTCCGCTTGCGCATTCGTTTAATGAAGGCCAGATCGAGTGGTTCAAGGCTGGGTCTGCGCTCAACTTGGTTCGTTGTTGGTGATGCTCCATGTTGGATGACTGATCGATGTTTGATTAGATGGCCGCCAAGGCAAAACAGTAGATGGATAGACGATTAAACTCGCGCGCGGTTTCGTCGCGGTACACACTCTCTAGCCGCTTCCACAGCATTCTCTTATATGACGGGTCCGGACCTCTGGGCTCGGTTGCACGACGCATCTGTATCTTTCTTGTTTTTCGTCCCATTTTCGACTATATGTGCACGCCTTATAGCTATGTAATATCACCGAGTCTGAACGCGATTTTTCGTTGAATAAAAAGTAGTGTTATACGTGGTGTGTGATGATATGTACATGACGTGGGGGTATGGCGATGCAAGATGCGATAAATAGTTGGCGTGCGGTACGGTGGACATGCATCAACGATCGTCTTGGGTCTGCCAAGATTGGATGTCCGTTTTGCTCGTCTAGATCCGAATCAGCGAAGGCGCAGGGCAAGGCAGGAACGCACGTTATGTATGTCTCCGCGGCCTCTTCGGACTGGGTACCCTACCTCCAACCCATCTCCCCCATCGACGTCGACGTCGCCGTACTCGGAGGAGAGATCCGAGGGGCGAGCGAAGCGGAGGGAGATGGGTGGGAGTTCGATAGGTGTCTCTGGGGTTGCGTCGTAGGCACGGGAGGTGGCGTGTCGGATGTTGAGACTTGCGAGGAGGGAGTTGGCGTAGACTGGATAGATTGGGATGTGGTGAGGCGAGACGAAGGTGTTTCAGCCGCTTGTTCCCGGAGCGAAGAAAGAAGAGAAGGAAGGAAGGAAGGGTAGATAAGATGTGACGTACGTCGTGTTTGGATGAGGATGGCGCTCAGAAACGCGAGGCTTTGGGGCTGTGAGAGGGTCTAGGGGCCCGATGGGGTGTACGATCACGCGTATGGTTGGTCTCACGTACCAGTATGAGTGCGATCACGTCCATGAATCTGTTCGAAGCGTCAGACGACAAAGCCAGAGAATAAGTGAGGGCGGTACGCACGAGGTCAATGCGCCGGTGGCGACAGCAAAGATCATCAAGCGGTTCAAGAGGATGTCTATTCGGCGCGGTCGTTCCGGTGGCAATGCCCGCGCCCACGACTTGAACTTGTGTAGCTGGTACGCCATCGTGCTCGCTGAAAAGGTGTCTCCGATGATGAAGAGCAAGTTACCGACGATGAGGAGGGTTCGGTACTCGGCGAGGTATTTTGCCCATGTCGGTTTGAGGACGCTGTGAGGGGTGGGTAAGTGATGGAAGTGGCTCGGGCTGGCGGGTGGCTGGGCATACCTGAAGACGGCGACGATGATGCTGATCACTGCGAGGGGTGAGCGTTGGCGGGAAACGAAAGACTGCTGTGCTTGCCTGTTCGTGATATAGAGATTGCGGTCTGTCGAGGGCCATCAGAACATTACGCGAATGGAATCGAAACAACGTACCATAAAAATAACGATCCATGACTTCTTTGTGACTAGAAAGGCATGAGACCCCGCGGAGGACACACATTTCAGTGGTACTGACATAGCCATATTCGCCAAGTGAAATAGCTGTGAGAAGCCAGATCAACACTGCCCGTTGGTCAAGCGAACTGGACTGGGACGCACAGGTAAACGTAGAAATCGACGAGGAGCTTCGATGGATCAGCAGTGGAGGGTTTAGAGTGGATGGATGGGTGCTCACCCCAAGGATATAAGTCGACTTTGTCATGACCTACGTTACTTGATCTTCTTGAAATAGATTGTCAAGGACTTACCGTTGACGACCTTTTGTAATAGTCAGGGTCAAACGCCAAGCGAAAAGATCAAACCAAGAGACGAACCAAGTTGCTGACTGCAAGGCCGACAGATTCCCATACCGTGCGACCAGGTAGTCGTCCATGACCCACATGGTCAATGCAGCATGGACGGTCTCGAGGACTCTGCGACGACATGAGTATGGACGACAGTTGTGCAAGAGAGGTCGCACGAACACGAGGAAAGCCACCTAGGGACGAGTCGGCGTCAACAGGGCGTCCCGACGGTTCGGTAGAGAGACATACCGTCATTTTCAGTCGCCATGAATCTTGTTCGTATGTCCGAAAGTAAAAGAAAGCCTGCATGCAAGTAACCCCGTAAAGACTGCGCAAAATGCACTGTGAGAAACCGCCTGCACAGGGAAAAAAAGAGCGTGAACTTGCATCAAGCCGATGAACGTGCCAACGAGAGGGCCTCTAGCGAGGGGAATTGCCGACAGGTTTGAAAGAGACATGGCAGACCCTTGAAAAACTTGACGTAGTATGGGACAGGGTCTGGGTGAGCTCCGAGTGCGCGTGGTGGGTACAAACGAACAAGCACAAGGCACCCACGAGCGAGAAGAGCTGGTAATAAACCAGTCGGTTATCACTGATTCGGCATAAGACCGAAATAGGTTCCATCGGATGCCGAGTCGGCAGTGTCAACGGCGAGTTTGACCTCCAAAATAGTCCAAACCGGAGGCTCTGGTGCGATGGATTCACGAGTTTTGGGGATCTCTTACCAAGGTAGAAGTCATTCTTGAGAAAGGTTGCCAGGGATCCCTCGGATCCGCTAATGTTCGAAGCAATACGAATGCAACGTCGATCTTGCTTGAACATGATACCCATCTTGACTTGAAACTCGCGTTTGTAGGTTCGGGCCGTCTTCGGATCATGTCAGGCTGGACCGGGGACACGTATCACTTGCACGAAGGGGGGTCCACAGAAATCTAGCGTGCTTAGCAGCCAAGGACGCCACTGCCATAGTCCTCAACACGTTCCTTGTGGACAGCCAGGGCCGACCGAATGATCATATGGTTGTACGTAACGACACATGAGGGAGGAGGCCGAGGTTTACAATCGCTGATATATGTACCCGGTCATCTCTAACCGGGTCACGGATATGAAGGTGTGGAAGAACATGTATTCTTCCAACCGAGTTTGGATGATCCGTTTTAGCTCCCCCGTTCGTATCAAAGAAACCGCTAAGAATACAAAAGCATTGGAATTTTGGTCTCGGTTACCTTATAAATGTCCCCAGCGTCGACCCCCCCTTCAGATTTGCAATCAGTGGCCTTGAAGGCTAGGGCTTGCCCCGAGTCCGTCATCAAGTGTCATCTGACACTGGCAATGACAGTGCAGGTCCATCATTCAACGACTGCGTGTCTTATCACCCGAAACTGGTCTTGCGCCACAATGTGGGTTTTCCAAAACAATATCCGATAGGGACGGTGGCGAAGAGGCTGCTTGTGAAGCACTAGGTGCATCGGGTGAGTCACGCCCACGGTCCTGATGCGTTGCTATGGGTTGTCGATGCACGATCCTCCGAATAACGTCTGAGCTGGTCTGTCGATACAGCCTCCCTTCGATCCCCCAATCGGATTCTGCAGAGTGAGCAAGGGTGCATCCGACGATCAAAAATACCAATAGGCACGTTCCTATGTATGTCATGCTTCACGTTCCTTCTCGTCCTGGCAACGCTGATAGCAAATATGCCATCAGGCCCAGAAAGCACCGCAACTGCGGCTGCGGCTGCGATCGTGGATACGAATACGCTCTGAAAGTCTTTGGCAGCCAGGCGTATACTGAATGCAAAAATACGAGGATGGATAGAGTCATGTCTAATCACATATAACTATGAACCCATCTCCAGACCATCTCCACGAGCGCACGCGATGGCTCGATATCACCCGGCAAACTCAGCCCACCAAACCGCCCTGCTTTGGCCCACTCGTTGACTACAGGAACGCCCCACAGCGCCAGCCACCCAAGCATCCATACCCGGCCCAATACCCCACCAACCCGTCTCCCTGTCATCCTTTTCCACACGTGCTCCAAAATAACTCCGAGACCGTTCATCACCCAGCAACCAGCAACAGGGACAGAGTTTCCACCTCGTCCAAAGGATCGAAGCTCAAAGTCATGAAAAATGCCCGAGATGAAAAAGGCTGCAAACAGCCCAGCGAGCCGGCCGAATAGAAAGCTGAATGGCAAGATGCCCAGGTTCACGAGCGAGTCGCGCATCAACTGATGCCATCGACGACCCCAAAACTCGCTTAGAGAAGTCGACAACCAAGGAGCATCGAAATGAGGTGGCCATTGAGAGGGATGTTGCTGGAACAGGATGACAGATACGATCGCGAGTACTTGGTAGCACCATTGGATCGTAAAGTATGTCATCAATACCGCTAGGAGGGATACGAACACGGCCCGCGAGAGTTCTAGGAAAGGTGGGAGGGTGTGGTCGAACAGAGATCCCCCATTGAGTGAGCCAAACGTGTCTGGAGAAAACACGCGGAGAGTCTGAAGGCACACGTCAAAGGCCAACGCATTCAAGACCACATGGGGTATCGACAACAACACAAAAACGGTACGCGAGTCCGTTTCAAAGAATGGCTTGGGGAGGACGAGTCCGCGCGGCCAGTTCCACCCGATACCTCGCACGTTTAACATCAAGTCCCAGGCATTCCAAAGTGCGGTGTAGATGCTCTCCGAATCTGATTCGTTCTGCTTCTTCGAGGGATTCTGACGACGGAAACGCTCCCGCGCGACTGCCCAAACTGTACAACGCATCGAGATGGAGCACATATGAGTCTGAAACGGACTCGGTCAGAGAGAGGCAACGTCAGCTCAGCGTACGCACCATCAGCACAGCGTTCATCTGGTTCTGTTTCGGAACCCCTCCCGACATGTCCACAAACGCGCCACGCCAAGCAAGCCATAAGACAACGGGCAGGAATGCGAGGCGGTAGAAGCGTGTTCCCTCGAGCTGAACGAGTACACCCATCAAGTACTGACAGACGAGCGGCGGGAGGATATGTGCGACAAAGGTCGCCTTCGTGAGGGCGATCTTTTGCGACGCTGCAAACACGCTTTCCATGCTTTGATACCGGGCCATCAGAAATCAAGACCACCATCTATAGGAACTCGAGTGAAACCGACCTTGCTGTCGTGGCCATCTTGTTAGGGTAGAGCTTGGCTGCAAGTCGACGGGTTTTAAAGTCTAAGATGGCCAGTACACGCGTTCAATCCGCAGCGGACCAAAAGAAAGGCACTGCCGCCTCATATCCGGTCGAGGCGGAAATCAGGCACTGAGCGGGTACATAATAACTATCAAGCGATTGAATGAGAAATGATACTCACCCCCATTCTTCCACATAATCTTTTGTGCCAACTTTTGATACACATTTTCACTGTACACGGAGTACAGAGGTGCGGCAAGTTATCTCTGGTGGTGGCATAAGCATGCACTGAATTCTTGGACTACCGAGCTCGTGAATGTAGCTACGCGACTATATGAATGAACAAAATTCTTTGATCAAGTGGTGTGTAGATCGAGCGTTGCATCGTCATGTTCAATGTGGACGCCGCGCGAGTATGATCCAGGTGCCCGTCATGATCCACCATAAACTCATAAAATAGAGATGTGATTTGGCTTTTCAGGGTTCGATAATCGGTTCACGAGACGACATGACATGGGGCGAATAGACTCGCCTGACCTCCCCATTATCTACAGCCCACATCGTTCCAATCACTGAACGGAATCCAGCAAAGTGCATCGCAGCAACCGGATGAATCACCCCATCTGGGCTTTCCTCGTCTCCAACTGTCGTACGACATGCAGAGAGATATGCAGACTTTGCTTCCCGGAGGTTACATCGCATGATATCAAGATCCATAACGATAGCGAAGTGACATGAGGTCTTGCAGGATCACGCCGAGCTCCCTGTTCATGTTCTTGATACTGTCTCGCGACTTGGAACGAGCTTTAGCGATAAATCACGGACGCGTGCTTTGGTGATTTGGAGAGGGACATGGATGGGGTCGGATTCAAATAAAATGACCACTGCATATGTGTGAGAGATGGGAGAAAAGTGCGAATGCCTCCTCACGACCATCCATGACACTAGTGTGCTTGGACTGGGCGAGTAGGCAAGTCGCAAGGCCGCGTAGAGACGTACCCCGACGAGGATGACCAGGTGGGTAACACTGGAGGAGATTTCTGTGCAACGCGACTGCGATTGCGAGTTTATTGGTCTCTCCTTGTCGACCATAAAGATCGAAAAGATCGCCATGATGTTCAACGCCGCAGCGCGATCGGCTTCACCGAACGGTTGAAGTCGCAATCTATTTTGAATTTCCACGAGAGCGTCCTCGGGATCGCTCAACTCACCCGGCCGCTCAAAGCGAGAGACGCGTAAATATGCAAGACTGCGCAATAATCTGAAACGATTCGGATGGCCTTTGGGTTGAAGGCCGATGCACTTGTGCGCATTTCGATGGCCCCATCAAGGTCACTCGTGACCCCCAGCTTGCAGTGACGATTGAAGAGACATGCTGCAATTTTACTCAACGGTATATGACGTCCACGTCCACTAGCATCCCGCGATTGTCATACCGGGTCGCGAGACAAAAAGCGAGATTGTTCAATGGCGTGGAGCGATCGGGATGACCCGGTGGGCAAAGTGCCAATGCGCCTCTACGCATCGAAATAGCTTCTTCGAGGTCACTCGCAACAACGAGCACTCCATACCGGATTGACAGACAGGAGTCTATCTTTGCACTGTTCCTGGTACGCGGGACCAGATCATATGCTGATCGCAGTGGCGTGGTGTCCGTACCTGTTACGAAGCGAAATCATCTCTGCAAGGTCACGCATCGTGGCGTCTTCCACGTTTGCACCAGCTGCTAAAATATATCGAACGGACATGCAACTAGCCATGTTATCGACTCAACGGACGAGCTTCCGTTACCTCGGTATGAGTCGATATGGCTTCTTCGAGGTCATTGACCCCTCCTAGTCGTCATTTGCAACGCGTGCGGAGACGAACTACGAGGACATCCGCCCTCGGCAAGCGATACCGAGTGTAGAGACGACAGCCGTAGTCGTTCATCGGCGGGTCGAAGAGGGTGACCCGGTTGGCAAGCTACAAGGACGTCCCGCTGGGTAGTGATAGCTTCCTCGAGGTCCGCCAACGCCCCCAGCATCCCATACCGGGGGATATATGAGCCGCAAGCCTAGTCGATACGAGGGGGATCGGCCGGCTGGGGAAGCACCAGAACCGCACGCCGTGCAACAAGGGGTTTTTCTAGATGATGCAACCTTTTCCCCTCGTCAAACTTGTCCGAGCTGAACAGTCCAACAAGGTCCAGAATGGCGGATGAGGCAGAAAAAATATCCCATAAATCCTCAGCGATCGAAGTGATAACCATCTAATCTGATCAGGCGCTTGACGAATCCTTCGCGTGACACCATTGATGAACAACTGAGGACCGTTGCTTGTCAGCGAGGTCATCCATGTCAAGCCGAAGGCTAGGTACCACAGCAGTATCCGCAACGATCGTGTCATTGAAAAGATCCTTTTCCCGCCGTTCCTTGCACTTGGAATCCCTGTAGGAAGCACAAATCTCCTCGAGAACGGAGACAGTACGTCCTGTGTGAACTTTTTATTGACTGATACGGTCCCAAGGCAATGGATGTGTCTGGAGGACTGACCGAAATCAATCGTTAAGCCATGATATTCTCAATCCGTGAACGCCATTTTTCTGTTCACGGACAAGACGGGCACTGGACCGGCAAATGCCGATGACCGTGTGAATCGTTTAGTCACACGGTGGCTGTGCACTGTAAAATTCAAGGCAGTTTTGCTGAGTTGCGAAATTCCAAGTCGACAGGTCGGAAAAGCAGGCTGAAAAAAATCGCCGAAAGATGCTGAGAAAGGGGCAGGGAGATGTGAGACATTCCTTTTTAGGCATCCTCCGCCGCAACACCGTCCCCTCCTCGTCCCCACCCTCCAACCCCCGTCGTCGTCCCTTTTTTGCCACATCATGGCTGACGACGTCGAAATGTCGGACGTAAATCATACAACGGTTGAGATTTCACCTACCTCCCCCGCTGACGTTCCACCCACGTCGCGCTCGAGTCGCAATTCCGCAATCTCTGCTCGCAGCGACGTTATCGAGCTCAGTAGTCGCGACAACTCTCTCAGCCCTCCCTTCGCCAACGACGCGCGCACACTGGTCGTCGACGTCGACCACAATGTCAAACCACCGCCCTCTAAGAAAATGAGACACTCGGCATCGGTCGCCGGCTCTAAACCTGCCTCAACTACGGGCACGGGACCGAAACCAAAGTCGTCGAAACAATCACGACCGCGCTCTCGCTCCCCAACACCACCCCCACCCCCACCTCCGCAACCTCTCGAGACAATTCGACTTGACATCAAGTTGGGTGGTCCTACAAAGTACGAAGTTGATATCGCCGCTCTCGCCAAGGCCACCGGTCAACGACCACCGACTCCTCCGCCTCCTAAACCAGATATCAGCGAGAGCGAAGGCGAAGGCGAAGGCGAAGAAACCCACGATGACCAAGCAAAGCCCAAAAGGAAAAAGGTACTACTCTCGACATCGACAGTCCTCGTATACGGGCGCTCACGTGCTAGCAGAAGAAACCTACAACTTCGGAGTACTACGACGTCAACGATCCATTCATCGACGATTCCGAGCTGAATATTGACAACCGAACGCATTTCGCCCAGACGAAACAACAAGGCTTTTACGTGTCGAGCGGTGAGGTGGCGCTCATGAAGGACATGTAAGACCCTCTTAACATCATAGCGATCTACACCACTCACAACCCTTATAGTAGCACGCCCAAGAAACCCAAGTCCAGGAAGTTGCCGGCAACGGAGCCTGCGCTCAGCAAGCAGGAGGATGGCACCAAAGAGAACCCTATCATCCTGAGTAACGAGAAGGTCGGGAAGAAACGGAAGAACTACACCATCATCGAGGAGAATGGCAAGAAGAGGAGAGTCGTTGACCTAGTATGTCTCTTGGCCAACTTTGCCGTCTCGTCCTGATGGCCACCATTAGCGCGAATTCCATCCTGAGCTCCAAGCTGCCTTTGAAGAGCTCAAGGCTGCCGTCTCGAAAGGTTTGAGACATGACACTCATCGTCGGTTCGTGTTACTCATCAGGTTGCAGAATCATGGGACGTCAAGGGGAAATTTCCGCCCGCGGTCAAACCTACCCTTGCCCATGTTGCACTCACGGCCGTGCGGCTCGGAGAGTACGACGAGGACTTTTTCAGTCTCATGCCCGTCTTGTTCCCTTACAATCGGTTTACCATGACTGTCCGTTCTCGATATCGACAATCCGATCCAGACATACTGATTTGTCCACTAGAAACTAATCAAGAGGACTATTTTCCACGATCACCTCAAGATTTTGACCGACAGACAAGAAGAGTTGCTAGAAAAACTCGCGACGCTGACCAAGGAAGGGTTTCCTAAAGCCAAGGAAGAATGGGAGAAAAGTGTCGCTGCGTGGGGTATGTCGCCTTTTCCCCGGCGTCATTTGAGAAGACTGACACCGGAACTCAGAAAAACGGCAGGAGAAAGTCAAGGTAGAATCGGAGGCTGGTAACGTGTCTACTCCCACGGCGGCTGATGCGCACACCGAAGAAGGGGGGGTTGGTAGCGGGGCGGAGGGAGAAGGCGCTTCTGGAACGATCAAACACGACGGAACAAGAGATGTCCATCCCCCGGCTCAAAAGTATCGCCTGACCGAAGCGATGAAGTCGATTATATGGCAACTTGTGATGCTGAGCAATGAATGCTGTCGATTGGAGAACGAGAAAAAGTGCGTCCCATGGTTTGGATATGCTGCGTCATCCTGATAACCAGGTGCACAGCGAATTAGAAGGGAATAATGCCCAAGTTAGCGAGCAAGGGACACGAAAGGTGCTTTATCAGAAAGTGAGCGAGGGTGTACATACTCGTGTGCAACTCTGACTTGATGCCATAGATCGTGGGTGCGTTCCCGAACGGTTGGCTGAATTCGGGTCAGATATCGAGAGAAGGTGCGCAACAATCGATGTCAGCTCCGTCTGTTTACACCGTCTCTTTCAGTGAGCGCGATGAAAAAGAAGCACGAAAAGGAAGCCGTGGAACAAGAAGGCTGATTGTCATCCAACGAGAATGTCAGCGTTATGCGCCGCCGTTCACGACATCTCCTAACATTATTGGTACATTTTTCTGCCTACTCGTCTTCGCTCCTTTTGTTGTTTGCTTACACCAGTAGTACGTTTTTCATATTGCTATTCGTGAACAGCCACGGGTATATTATCTCCACTTATTCGCTACACACTAAGTTCCTTTATTGTGCTTTTTTGTTCATCGCTGTACCATCCATTCATCCATCGTTGCTCGAGGACTCTTTTGCACTGCATGGCGTTACACGGCGGACGTGAGCTTGTCCTGCCCTGGTCGGACGGACGTGTCATCATGACAATTCCTAGCTTATCGTTATCTGCCACGTTTGGTGTCTAAATTTACCGTTGGCAGATTGGCTTCTGGGATTCCGCCATTCTATAGAATCCTGAAGGCCTGCCAACTCTGCCGAGGAAGTTGAGATGTGGTTCTAAAGACCGTGCGCCGATTCGGGTCCGCGATGGTGCGTGAAGCTGAAGGTGGATGATGCGGTGCTCGTGTACCGGATGTGATCGTGATGTGGCATTTTGGTTGAGTTGGCGTCGGGCCGGCGGGTTAGGACTGGAATTGGGATGACTGCGTGCTGGTAGTACTGGTGGGGCTGGACCGTGTCGTGGCGTTGAAAGATTGATATTCCATCACGATGGGCACACGTTTGACTCGACTCCATTCGACCCTAGACGATGCGCGCTGCGGGAGGAATGAAACCCCACACCCCATACCCCGGATACTGACCTCGTCTGTGATTTGGAGCTGGTCGCGCTACGAGGAACGCACGTTTCGTTCGCTGGGTGATCATTGGCATCGGAGCGGGGTCGTGGTTGATGGTCCGGTTGTTTAGGTCACAGATGTCGGGAGGCGAGACGGGAGGACAGTCTGGGACGGAAGCTGGCTCACACCTGCAGGAGGGGCAGGACACTGGTATTAGTCGCGTCTAGTGTCGTGGGCGGCGAAGCGTTCGTTCTCGACCTGGTAATGCTGAGCATGAGATCCGACTGACGCCTGGGTGGATGGAAGTCAACGACAGTCACTGCGGAAACGACTTTTTGACTGGTAATTAGTGAGAGGTAAACTGGATGTCTCTTGTCTATCCATACCAAAAATCGATGACCCAGAAAGTTGAAAATCTTGTGACACAATCGACCATGACCAGATGCAAATCCAAGCAAAACCTCACCACCCGTTGTCAACTCGACTCTGGTCCTTAGTATCAAGGGATCTACCGCATCACCCATAATCCAGAGTTTCTGGGCCCTCTCGTAAGTTAATCTTCTCGGGATAACTCGCCCTGGACAAAGTTTACTGTCCCCTCCCTTTATCCTTGAACCGACGCAACCCAGCGAAGACAACTCCACACACATGGGAATCCGAGTCGTCCAGAGGCCCTCTGTGTCAATGAAAAAAGGTAGTGTTGCTGTTTGGTTTCTTGCACTATTGCTTATTCGTCCCTAGACGTTGTCGAATCAAGTGAGACAGAATCTGAGAGCGAATCACAAAATTCTATCAACCCTGCAAGCCATTGGCAAAAGCCAGGTACGTCGTCCGTTGATCACCTAAACCTTTATACAGGTCTGAGCCTTTTTATTCTCGCTGACTTGAAGATTGCGTGTGATGCAGGATTACCGAACAACATCGAGGAATGACCTTGAAGTTGGTCATAAGTACTACTCGAGAGGTGCCCCGAATGGCCACTGCTCGGCATCAGCTAGTATACCCAGTAAGACCTTGCACTCTCAGTTGAGCAGAGTCCATACCATATGTCCCATGCTAGGTCCTCAGCTTGTCATCGATGCGAAATCCAACTCTCGACTGCCAAAAAAAATTTCTTGGTTCAACGGTGAGGGTTGATTACTGTTTTGCTGGCTTGTAGGCATCATACCCGCAATACTCTGATCCGATGTTATAGCACCATCTGGCTGCACAGGGAACTGGTGGACTAGAGAGTGCATTAGACGGGCGAAAAAGAGAGCGAGGACTGACAAGGACCAGTTCAGAGGGAGGATATATTGCGAGCAGGCAACCAGGCCTGCAGGGGATTTGCGAGTGCGTCCCGTGTCTATTCGTAGCCTATCTCGAGTAGCTAGTAACCTAACTCGAAATGAAACGATCTTATCCGTATGAGCATTTGTGTCTGGTTAACGACGGATAGCCAAAACCGGTGTGGATGGCCATCAGGTTTTGATGCAATTCCATCTTCGGGTTAGAGTCCAATTGATGCATCACACCAGATGCTATCTCAACGAGTTACATTAGTTTGACATGATCCCGTCAGCATCTGGTTTGGACACTAACACTACGGAGTTAAAAAGTCGTTTCCGCAGTGAGCGCCGATTTGAACGTTAGGTGCGATCTTGATTGACAGCCTACACTACCTGATGGAATGATGGCCGCCACTCATAAGTAGTGGACATCTCGCTCGTAAAAAACCATTGGGTTCGTCTGTCAAATCTGACGGCGGCGTTCCGGCCATCTGCATCTACAAGTTTGAGTAGCCGCCACAGGGGTATGGGCGTTGAAACGTTGATGTTAATCACAAGTCCGGATCCCCCGAACACAGCCGAGCATCTTCCTTTTCTTCTGCAGTGCCTTGCCTTGAAAACGTGCGACCGTTGTCCAATGGTATTGCGCTCCGTTTGATGGTGGCCCTGTCTGCCAGTGTCAGGCTAGAACGCAATGGAACCCACGCCGTAAACCGCCAATGTCGTGTTTCGAACGACCTAGCACTGGAGCTCGGAGGCGATTCGGTTCGATTGTAGTCGATTGGCGATGCCAACCTGTTTGACCTGATGACCAGGGGATTCAAATACAAATACCGACGGCAACCTCATAGGCGGGCCGGTCATCACACTAGGCCATCTGCTTTAGAAATGGGTCATGCCCAACTTACGAGTTTCCCCTTTGGGTCCTTGAAGTACCAATGAACGAGGTGGCCTGCTCGAAAGCAATAGAGAACCTCTCTCGCCTGGTTCATCACGGTACCAAAGGTTTGATGGCAAGTTACTGCCAAAGCTAGTAATAGAAGTCACTACGGTCACGTATCTGTCTCTCCATTCCACTGGCACGCCTACAGTGTTCGGCGCCACCGCGGTAGAATACTTTGCAAATGACCCACATTCATTTTCAAAGTCGGGTGTCTCTGGTCCGCTGACTTGCTCAGTGTTCACTTGAGTCCTGCAAAGACATTTTCAAGTTCCGAACACGAATAATGCCAGGCTGTCGAAGAGGATTCTGAAGTGTAGCGTTACGTCGGAGTCTGAATGAGGCGGCGAGCCTACACATCCTCCGCCGCTGTTGTCGACAGTCCAAAGGTATGTAAGTGCAATAAGAGTACGCGCCTGTCGAGACAGTCTTTCCAACGTTTTGGAGGTGAGTTGTGCTCGAGATTCAGTTCGGCATGGCTGGGTTCTGAAATGTTGAGACCCCTGTCGGGTTTGCAGTGGACGACGTATTGAATGATCTTGTCAGGTCAAGGATACAATGATGAAGCCACAGTGGCATCGGTTGAGCGGCGGCAGGGGACAAACGGATCCAAGCTCTCCTTCGATGTGCCAACAGAAAGGCTTGTGACAGCGTGAGGCTGGCTGACTGACATCAGAATAGACAGCGCGGTCCTCTGAACGTCGGGCGACAATAAGCCGACGTGGGGTATAAAAGAGCACTGAAGTCGAGGTGGGACGCTAGGGCTCATCACCTACTCGTATCAGCCGGTCCACTCGTTTACCCACCTTGTCCATCCTCCACGATGTTCGCTGGTTTCCTCGCTCTCCTTCCCGTGGCACTCCTTGCCTCTGCTTCGCATCTCGTGGCTCGTGATCAGTGCGACAACGGCTCGATTAGCTGCTGCAACAGCGTGCAGAGCGTATGTTTAACGCTCTCCTTTTGATACACGAATGACGGAGAATTTTATAGTTGGACCAGGCAAACTCCCTCCTCGCTACGTTTGACCTTGTCAGTGCCGCGGCGGACGCCGGTGGCCTTGTCGGCTTTACCTGCACGCCCATCTCTGTGGTTGGCGTGGGTAGCGGTTGCACTGCCCAGCAACAGAGCGTTTGCTGCAGCAACAACGAATACGTACGGATTTCATCATCCGTTCGAACGTGTTTCCTCATGGAGTTTCTAGAACGGCCTCGTGAACATTGGCTGCTCCCCCATCACCGTTGGAATTTAATTTTTAGCAATTACGGTTAAATGTTGGCGAATTGGCGACATGGATGGTGTGGATTTTTTTTTCGTTTGGTTGATATGTCCCATACACTGCCTGTTTTCTCCCCGTAATCAATTCGTTCTGTCAAGATCGTGCGCGGAGTGTCTGGACGTGTTTTATTCGGAAATCTTGTTGTCGACCTCGAGAATGCAGTCTGATTGGCAACGTCAGCGTTGCCGATATTTTTTTTCTGTTACGCGTGGATCAAATTTTTTTCTTAGGGTTGTCGCTAGGGGTGTTCCCCAAAAGGAGGTATGGCGCTTGTCCCTTCAATTTAACGGAACTACCGTGCGCCACCAACGACGCGTCGCCGTTCGTCAAATAAGTACGTGGCGAGGCCAACATTCGTCGCTCGAGCCTTCAAATCAGCTTTTCGAAAATCACCCAAGGACTCGTTCATTTATTTTAGGTAGGACTCTTGTTGAATTCTTGATCTCCTTTTTTTTGGCAGCCATCGTCCAATCATGACTCTCAAATGACCTGTTGTAGAGTCGTCAACGATGACGTTACATTGCAGATGCGCAGAATGCTGCCAACACGCCGTCATGTTTACCCGAGCCCAGACCACTCGAACCGCAACATGATGACGTCCCCAACGATGTGGTCTTGTTTCGCGACGGACGTAAACTGTCGCGCGGGGTCCTCCTCTCGAGGTATAAAGAGCCGGGGAGGACATCCTTGTCTAGCAGGTCAATCACTCTTACTTCTCATTTACTCTCTTCAGCACTTTTCCGCTCTCATATCCCTCATCATGTTCGCTCGTGTCTTTGCTCTTATTCCTCTTGCTCTCCTTGCCTCTGCCTCGCACATCGTTGCTCGTGACAACTGTAGCAATGGTGAGATTGAGTGCTGCAACCTCACCCAGGAGGTATGGTTATTATCTTTTCCTTATGTTGGACTGTTGTTAATATTATTTTTGTTTCGTTGCAGAGCGACCCCTCCAGTGGATTTATGTCGTGGGCGAGCGTGATTAATGCTGCCACCCAGGCTACAGCCTTGGCTGCCAACCAATGTTCTCCTGTCACTGTGATTGGTGTTGGCTCTGGTTGCCAGGCTAACCAGCAGGCTGTCTGCTGCAGCGACGTCTACCAGGTACGTCCTTTCTTTAATTTCTGTTTATATGGTGCTAATACTATTTACAGAATGGTCTTGTCAACGTCGGATGCACCCCTATCAACGCTGCTGCTTGAGGGACCTCGGGATGGAAGTCGGCGGTTGAGTTGGTGGAATGGTTTTGCCTCATTTAGCCTGTCACTTCGAAACAGCGTTCGTATTAGTTTGGTGGTTTAATTGAAGTTGGTTGTGCGCTCGAACTGTGAATGCCGTCCTTGAGTACGATGTTTCACTGGGTCACTTATTGAACAAGTGTATAGATTCTACCTCTACACTGACCGTTTTTTTTAAATTTGTTTTTCTGGATCGAAATGAAACCTAATGCTAATCTGTGTGATATGCCAATGGCTGTGTCTGTCATCTTGCGCTTCTGAAACTCTATGCTCGATTCCCGCCTTTCTGCCAACTAGTAGAGTGTATCCCGATACGCGTGTCGGTGTCAATGAATTGGTGGAGTCTGCGGTCACGAGCTGCTGCTATCGCACAACTTCCATGCTGTCACCTGCCGGCTGATCCTTGAATTGAAACGAAACCACTGTACCGTTAACGTGTTGCCGTTCGCCAAAGACGTGATGCCAGACATCCCTCGCTCAAGACTTCGATCAACGACTGGGTGCACCTGCAAACCTTGCAGGAGATAATACACTGGGTCGTCCGTTCCATAAACTTGGGTTTAGGCCGGAAAACTGGTCAGCCGAGACCCTCACAGCATGTCTGAGCGAGGGCAACGAGAACTCGCCGCCCCTCCCCGGAAACACAGTGGACGTGGACGTAATGAAATAAGTATGGCAGAAGTATGGCCCAAATTACTCCCAGTTAGGCCGTGCAAGCGCCGCATTACAATTTTGCTACATACTGGACAATAGCCGATGGATATGAATACGTACCATGTACTGTAGGGGGTGATTTATACAAATCCAGCTATGAGCTACTAACCTGAGTGGTCGCCGTGGAGTACGAATACGGCGAGCGAGCGAGGTGTGTATGAATTTTGAGATATGGTACTTTGTCCAGTCATAACTCTCAAATAGCCCGGCCGTCTGCAGAGCACTGTCACGTACACCGATCCTTTGGTGTGGTTGACGAGCTCTGATTGGCTGGATGAAAAGAGAATGACGAGAGAAACCCTGACGCTACTGAAACGGCGCTTCTGAAAATTCGATCCCCACCTCGTTAACAATGACGTTACACAACAATTTGTTGAAGGGTCGTGTCACCGGGGATGTCGGACAGCCTATCAGTGAACTGGATGGTGCCGGCTACCATCGGCTACCATCGACTACCACCGTATACGGTATACCACCGCGTACCACTTCCTGGTTCGCTGTCGCTGAGCAACTCCTCCGTACCCTCCCAATCCTCCCCGGAGGCCACAATGAGGTGCGTTCTAGTCCACAAATACACGCGCAGTCGCTTCGAAAATTTGCAAAGAATGTACAGACGCAGGCACCGTTCTCCAATCCCAGTACGTTTCGGACCATGATGCGTCCATTTTATTGACCAGGGTTGTGTCTGCCAACCGACGTAAAGAACCTTCTGTGTCGATGCGCCGGCCCGCCACCGTGTTTACCCGAGCCTAGGCTACTCGGACCACAACGCGATGACGTCCCCAACGGTGTGGTCTTGTTTCGCGACGGACGTAAACTGTTACGCGGGGTCCTCTCCTCGAGGTATAAAGAGCCGGGGAGGACATCCTTGTCTAGCAGGTCAATCACTCCTACTTCTCATTTACTCTCTTCAGCACTTTTCCGCTCTCATATCCTTCATCATGTTCGCTCGTGTCTTTGCTCTTATTCCTCTTGCTCTCCTTGCCTCTGCCTCGCACCTTGTTGCTCGCGACGAGTGTAGCAATGGTAAGATTTCGTGCTGCAACCTCACGCAGCAGGTATGATTATTATCTTTTCCTTATGTTGGACTGTTGTTAATATTATTTTTGTTTCGTTGCAGAGCGCCCCCTCCAGCGGATTTGTGTCGTGGGCGAGCGTGGTTAATGCTGCCACCGAGGCTTCAGCCTTGATCGCCAACCAATGTTCTCCTGTCACTGTGATCGGTGGTGGCTCTGCTTGCCAGGCTAACCAGCAGGCTGTCTGCTGCAGCAATGTCAACCAGGTACGTCCTTTCTTTAATTTCTGTTCATGCAATGCTAATACTATTTACAGAATGGTCTTGTCAACGTCGGATGCACTCCTATCAACGTTGCTGCTTGAGGGAACTTGGGATGGAAGTCGTTGGTTGAGTTGGTGGGATGGCTTCACCTCATTTGTCTTGTCAGTTGAAAAGGCGTTGGTATTAGTTTGGTCTAATTGCAGTTTGGTTTTTGTCTCCAATGGTGTGAAGTGCAACTTTTCGGGTGGTTTGTGGAACAAAGGTAAAGGCTCTCTATTTATACTGCGAGTACATCGAACTTTACTTGGATCAGAATGAAATCCAACGCTAATCTGTGATCGGCCGATGGCTGTGTCCGTTTTGCTTCTGCCACTCCATGCTCGACTCGTACCTGTTCAACAAGTAGTCTCATTATGTATGTTATGTTAGTGGCAATGGATTAGTGGACTCTGACCACGAGTTGCTATCGCACTCGCATACTGTTACCCGTTAGTCTCGTCCATGCTAATCTAGGCCGCGCCAACTCTATGTCGCCTCTTGCTCCACAACGTCCGGCAGTTTATCGATGGCTGTTTCGTGTTCGGTTTCTTGTACTCAAGTCCTCAGGCTCTGCCTCGTCCGACGAATAGAATGTGTCCCGGTATGTGTTTTAGTGATAGATTGGCGGAATCACCGGTCATAGACTGGCTCACGACCTGACCATCATGCTTCAGCAGTCTGGGTGTAACGTTATCGCTTGACGACTCTTTCGTATGCCATTGGAGCGCTGTGATTGGCTGGAGTTGGCCCAAAGAGGCAAAAAAGGGACCCTCGGCAAGGAAAATGACCAGAGCCCGTCCGAGACTGGTCATGACCAGTCATGACAGCCACGCCATCTTACTGAAGCTGCTGATTCGTAAGTGCGGGCTGATCCATCAGATGGGTTCAGAGCTGAGTCAATTCGGGGCTACCAGTGTCCCCTACTCCACACCGCGGACCTGAGGGCGCTGACATCAATGAAGAGAACCACAGATGCGCCGACGTTCCTCGCTTCCGTGGACTTCGCATGTGCTCACCCGAACAAGATGAACTGCCATGTATTTAACATGATCTCTGGCTCACGTCCCAGTGATACTGACGACACTGCATGAATTACCAGATCTCTAACGTACGACAAACCTCTCAACAAGGGGCTCGTCGGGTATGGAACCGACAGTGCAATCTTGCCTCAGGAACGCGACAACAGTGATACTCTCGATGAGCCTGTATCATCGTTCGGCGATCAATGAGTGGCGCTACGATTACACAATCGCGCTCAATAAAAACCTTCGATGATGGCTTTTTCGAAGCTTGAATCTGTTTCACCCATTTTTGATCCCCAGTTTAACATGGCCGACATCCTTGTCTCAGTTTTGCCTTCTTTCCATCCTTCTCTCACCTCGTGGGTCCCGGGGGAGACACCCATGTCTACGTGGCCTGCGGTGTCGGCCGCGTTGTTGACCTACTTGGTGGTCATTTTCAGCTTGCAAGAACTCATGCGCGACCGGCCGGCGTTCAAGTTGAAGACGGCTTTTCGTGTTCACAACGCGGTTCTCTCCCTCGGGAGTCTGGTGCTGGGCGCACTGATACTGGAAGAGGTCGCA
>JBBPLR010000167.1:0-34943 GCA_038089915.1 Sutorius australiensis | reverse complement strand
TGAACTACAGTCGTAAGCAATGGTCTTCGTGTTATGAGAACCACAATGTTCGATCGCGAGGAAGTCAGATTTGTGTAGACGGTTTGCTACTGGGAGTCTTGTCGGCTGACTCGCATGAATTCAAAGGACAGACCAGTCACTCAAGAAAGCCGAGAGCGTGAAATGCGAGGAGATCTATGGAGGTGTCCTTTTTTATGTCCCTCAAGGTCGAGAGGCGCAGATTCTCATGTCATGTCTTTGTTCGTCCCTTTCAATACACTTGTCAGCTTTCCATGGTTGTGCTCATGATTCGGGAGCACGCTACCTCAAATCGACTTAACCCGCACGCACGGCCACACTAGTCAAAACCAAAGTTGATGAGCGATGCCTTCACGCTGTGACGCTACTCACCTAAGCTGAGCAACTCCTGACAGCCTCGTAGCAAATGCCACTCTACGCATTTGGTATCATTATCAAGCCATGCGGCACGTTATGCTCCTGCCTCCGAGATGGCAGTGTCCGGCCGCTGAGTTGTTCTTGTGTCCTTGAACCTCCACTCTTTTCTATTCGCGGGATTACTGACGCGTGTTTGTTAGCTCGTGTATTTGTTATTTGTTCACTATGACACCCTTCTTCATTGACTAACGAGTCCCACAGAGCTGACTCTTTCGGCTAGGTAAAAGGATTCACCACACTTGGGTTGTACCTGAGATGTGAGTGCAGTTTCGTTCTTATCTAAACTCATCTCACCACTCGTTGTGTGTTGCGAGTCTTGCGACCCGAACCGACTTCCAAGTTCTATGGCGACTGGTGCAAAACTTTGAACTGCTTCATGCACGTAGGTTCCCTAAATTTTTTTTGTTAACCTAATATCAACGAAAGGATACCTCTCATCCGGACGGTTCTTATGTCCATCTCCGAGATTAATGAGTACTCGTGCGAAGGCAGCGAGGGACGCAATATCATGATACCTCCAAGTTGGCTGGGTATGTAAGTGTTGCGTGGGCGAAGTTATCCATCCAGGTGAGTGGTTGGCCTTTTTTTTTTTGCGTAAATGGAAATGGTCGCAAAATTAAGGGCCCGAGGACAAGCGAAAAGAAGTCATCGGCTCAGCATCAGCGCTCAGCGCTCAGCAACGGCCCGAGCACTAACCTGAGACGTGCTTATCAGGCGTCCTACCGTGGGAAAAGTGGGCTACAATGGTTACATGAAGGTATGGTGTACGCGTAAAAATTATTATGGATTTTCCCCCTCATCCCCCTCATCCCCCTCACCCCACGGACCACTACAGTGGTTGCCATGCTGTAGCATGGACTCGAATTCTGTCTGTCCTTGCACACAGTATTTCCTTCGACCTTCTTCTTCCCTGTCTAGTCATTTATCAGAACCGGATGGCGTGATCGATCCATCGATCCGACTCTTGTCTACTCAGCCGCCGTCGAGTGGGCGGGAGCCCCCGATTTCATTTCCGCCGAAAACATGTCTGCTTGCCAATTTGGGAGAGGAGCCCCATCCCAAATGTGCATATTCTCCTTAATTCCGTATTATTTTGGCATTTTTGGAGTGTGGACGTGGCCAGTTCTTTCAGACAATGCACGAGCAGCATGTCGGCCAGCCAGCGTGATAGTTGGAAGGCCCACGGGACATAAAACACCAGCAGCCCGCCACTCGTCTTGTCCCCCACACCCGCCATCGTGTCCGGAACAAACCCCTCGAACTTTGCGCCTCCGCGTGCAGGCACCTTGCTTCCCCCACCAACCCGGCAAGCCCTGCTAGGTTGATGTGCCAGTACCCCCTCCCCGTGTATCCAGACAACTGTTTCCCCTGCAACGTGCAGAACACCCATTGGAGTGCAGAGGCAAGGCATTTCCCCCTCCCACCTCACGTGCTGGTTCTCATGTCCCTGTAGCAGGAACACGCTGCTATATGTCTCGGTAATCAAACTGCAGGGGGACATCTTCCCGTTAAGTACGGCCGCTACGTTCTTTATTCACCAGGTTTCCGATAAAGCTGTACAGAACCGTGACCACCACCAACTACGAGTACTACTGTCAATGGCTTACGGGTGGTGTACCCTGTTGGCAACCTTTCGCCACCTTCGATGAACTAGTCCTCCACCTAGGACACGCGCATGACGTGCAAGGATCTGCGCAACGGAAACTGATGTGCCACTGGTGGACACATCGGGGTCCCTGCGGTAAAGAGTATCGCAGGGATGCATTCCGACGTCACATCCGCACCCATCTCAACTTCTCTGTTCCTTGCAATAACTGCAACAAGTCCTTCTCCCGGGTTGATTCCCTCCGTTCGCACATGAAGAAGAAGCACTCGCAGGCGATCCCTCTCCCGCTTCCTTGATTGATTGTTGTGTTGCTTGTTCTCTTGCGTCTCATCTCTTGCTATTTCGGTACGCAGGCTGTCCTTTTTGTAATTCGGTGGAGCTGGTTCCTTCCCGGGCACTACAACCTGGCGTCGTACTGGCGTTCGTCTATATTCGCATACGAGTTTGTCTCCCATGTAACTTATGAGGCGAATCATTATTATGATGGGTTACTCTCCACATGGAACGGCGAGTCTGACCATTACGACTGTCAAGCATGGCGGTGTAGTCTCCTAAGCTCAGTCCGTGTACAATTGGAGAAACCAAGAACTGGACTTCTGGCGACGACTATTGACCCCTGTGTATCATTTTAGCCTCGGGACGGCATTTATACCCGTCCAAATACTCGATGACATCAACCAGATCGGCTTTAACAGATTTACAAGGTATCCATTCATGGCCTAGTGACAACGCGCTTAGGACACTACGAGACATTGGTTCCTGGAACCATCGGCTCTACAGTGTTCTAAAATCCGAATTGGCCTCGTGTCCGTTAGTGGTGCTAGAAACGCCCACGCCGATGACATGACCAAGCAGTTGTGACCCGAGACTTGCAGCGATTCTCTCAGCAAGCGTTTTCTTTCCCAAGTAGGAGGACGGTAGTTTCCGCGCAAGTAGCTGTATAACCGCAGGTCGTGAAGTGGGTGTGCAGGGGGTTGTAGCATGATGGCCCTATATGCTATGCTGTCTGTAAAGTAACCCCTCTTCGGGCTCCATCATTCCCTTGACGGTTTTAGTTGCGACGGAAAACATAGAGATCACCCTGGCATCACGAACGCTCGGATAGAGTGGGTTCGTCCCGTGGGACTCAGTTGGATCATGGTTGAGGTTCGACTTGGATGGGAGGAATGTGCAAGATACATCACACGAGTTGCACTCACCTCCAGTTTCCTTCCCGGGATCATATCTCAGGATAGTCTAGTTGCAATAGTGATCAAAACGATGAAATGCATTGCATTCGTGCTACGATGAACACACCGACAGATAGCCGAATCCATTGAGACGATATATGTGCTGGTAACGGATCCTGGATATGTTAGCTTGAAACTCCCCAAGAAAGCGAGACTGGATCGCTCGAACTAGCCCAATAGCATGTGCTTGGTGGATGGTGGACGGATGAAACGACGGCCCCATGGGGCTTGCAAGCCAATCGTTTATGAAGTGCGTCTCAGAAGAACGACAGAAGTTGCCTGAGGGGTCGGATTCAGGAACTCGCGCTGATGGAACAACATGGCAGCCTACCTGGTACTGTCAACTAACACGGAATCCTGAACGAGACCGAAGTAGAGGGAGAATAATCGGCACCTCGATACTGAGGTTATTGGGTTATACAACCACGCAAGGGTGGCGTATGAGCTGGTGATCAATACAACAGTGAGTCCCTACAAGAGACCAAGGCGGAAAGAAAGAAATAGCTGGAAATAGAGGTTGTCAGTGGAGTAGTCGAACGATGAAAAACTTGGCACCCGGGCAACGTCTTATAGCAGACGACCCTACTATGATACACAGCAAGTGCCGGCCAGCCAGCCAACAAGGTCCCCACGCGGAAGAAAACTAGACCCTATCCTCAAGCCCACCACAGGCATTTGCTGTGGTGCTGTAGAGGTCCATGCACCATGATAACAAGAAGACCACAGGATGGCAGGGCTATCAACCAATTACAAGGGGTATTCCGGATGTCCACCAGATCCGATCAGTGATCCTGCGGCAGACGCCAACCAGAGTCCGTCACGTGAGAATATTCATGACCAAAACAGTGCATCGGGGCAGGTGCAGTCCAAGAGGGGTGGTAGTGAAGTTGTAAGAGGGTGGGTGATGTTTTCGAAATGCACCTATTTGCCTGGGGGTTATTGAGGGAGTTATCAGGGGGTTTCCCAACACTGAGACCTTGGCAGAGTATATTGAAGATACCTATTGTTGATCGTCAGGTGAAGGTTCCATTCAACGTTGATTGGCCAGCCTATCATGGGAACCCTCAACGGTATCTTCCGACAATAAAAATTACCCGGTTCCGGCCAACTTCCCTCGGGGGATAATCACACTGGGACCACACAGTGATACATGGCGGAGAGAAATGATTTGCGAGGTGTCCACCTTTGGGAGCCCTGGATGTTCAGGACGTGGAAGCTCGGAACTGAGATTGAAGTTCTGTCGTATACCCGATTATATTGAAGCCAAGATGAAGTTCAAATGCCTCTATGCATCGTCAGCACATGGTAGCTATCCTTGAAAGGCATCTCCCGGCCTCGTGCACAGTATACCCCAAGAAGCGGCTCATTAACTATACTGAATCGGAGCAACAAGACACGAATTCAACTTCACCTATTATGCTCAAGTTCACAGATGGAGCCACCACGACCGCCGATGTGCTCATATGCATACAAGTCAGTGATTGTTGAATGTGCCCTGCCACACTGGCAGTCGTGTAAAGGCAAGACTATGAGACGCAAAGAGGAATTTTGGAATTGGGTGGTAAGGTGAACCTGCAATGGAAGAGCCTTCCTGGGGGGTTGTTGTGCTATTATTTCCAGTGGGGTGAAAATATATAATCAGTACACTAAACAGAAGGTACTGATGGCCGAAGAAAACTTTGCCGCCACGTCGGCAGAGGGGGTGAATTTGTTACTAGCATGTTTCCATAACGAAGGTATCTGGCCCGGGGTCGGGTCAAGACATCGAAGGGCATTGAAGTGGGGTTGTACAAGTGGCAGGTTCCCGGCTGCGGGGGTGAGGTGCACACGCCAGAGGCAGTGAAGCTTTTGTCACCTACATTGGGGGCGTACTGGGTGCCAGGCAGGCGAGGCAAATGTGGTACAGGGCTCCTCATGGCATAGTAAGATCCAGATTCCAGAGACTCTCGCAAACCATGTGGTGTACGTGTAGCGGGTGCAATCATATATAGGGCAATTTGTTTATCTGGCCCTTGAGCTCCACCCATGCCTAACTTACGTACTACTATGCTACCAATCCAGCCAACCCAAAACCTCACTTTCTTCACCGAAGAGGCTCTGCGTCAGTCGGGGACGTCAACAGTCCCCTTCGCATCCCGTTCACGTCACCCATGCTTATAATCTTGGAACAGGGTATTAAACTGCATTTTCCTTGGGTCCACGCTGCACACCACGACCCATTCAACTCTAACTGAGGCCCCCAGGACTTGGAACTCTAACTCCGGTCACGTCGGATACCTTACATTCTCAGCTGTTGACACAGCGCGTGCTGGGATGTACGTTCTTTGTCATGTACGGGTTAGACGATGTCAGAGTTGCCCTTCATGGGGTGAAGCCTTCATATCTGATTTCGCCAAGGTACTGTAGGTTCGGTTAGCCCATGCGCCCTGGCCTTCTCGTCCCCACCTGTATGTCCTCACCTTCACAGCGACAATACGACGACGACGGCGTGATTGCAGAAGCACAATCGCGTTGTTGTTGTCTCGTTGTTGTCACCCTCTCGTGACTACACACGACGATGACCCTTGTGCCTTCACACCCTCTCACGACCGCCCTCACCCTCCCAACGGCAACAAGATGAGGATATGTGATTGCGTCGCCGTCGTCGCATCATTGCCCTCACCTTCGCCCTCTCACCCTCATCTACCTCGTACCCTCATCCTCTCGCAACTCGCCCTCGCCCTCACTCGTCGGACGGCAACACGACAACGACGGCGCAGAAGCGCAATCGCATCGTCGCCATCTCGTCCATCGCCGCCATTCCTCGCCCTCGCCCTCGCCCACTCGCCCTCACCCTCGCGACAACAACACAACGTGGTGGAAGCGCGATCGCGTCGTCATCGTGTTGCCGCCGCCTGTCATTACCCTCTCACTCTCGCCCCTTCGTCCTCACCTGTGTGCCCTCACCCTTGCGACGCCCCCGCCCTCTCACCCTCACCCCTTCGTTCTCACCCTCGCAAGTTACGATGACAGTACAAGGACGATAGTGTGATTGCGGAAGCGCGATCGCGTCGTCCTTGCCCACCTTCACTCGTGCACCCTCGCAACGACAACACGACAACGTGATCGCGAAAACAGGATCATATCCATCGCTATCGGTTTCCGTCCAGTGTAACCACTTCCATGATCCACACTCAAGCAGCTGCATGGATGCAGAAATGCGAAAGCTGTCAGGGTGGTGACTTACCAATTCTGGTGGCTCACATCGTGTGAAATGCCCCAGATTATATTGGGTTATTGTGTCTTTGTAAGCCTCACGTGCCTAGCTACCGCCTCGGCGCCATCAAATCTACCAGCTTTCCAAACTTTATGGGCAAATGTAATTGTCACGTTTCCGTGGCCACTCCTTCCATCCCCTCCGTCAGAGAAATCTCGTATAAAACCATGTCATGCACTCTTGCAATTGCAGACCAAGTTCCACTCCAAACGCAGATTGACCATTGCTCTATTCAATGTCTGCATCTCAGTCTCGAATCTTCCCTGCTCCATTCTCTCCAAGCTGTCATGACGAGGCTTTCAACAGGGATCCCAGACGTGAGCATCCTTCTGTCTGATGTTACATATTATGACCTCTGCGAAAGTGCCGCAGAACCGTGACTATTGTCCGAACGTGTTGCCACCAACCCTGACAATGTGAGTGGCCTCTACATCTGTGCCATCTCTGCATATTTTCATCATTCCTCGGGTAGGGTGGACTACCAGCAAAGTGATTCTCAGTGGGTCACCCTAGAGGATATTCCCGAAGTTCCCGACACCCTGGATCCATGGCAAACACACCGAGCATAGTGAGAAATCAGATTTGACCATGTTCGCAGGCTCACCCTGTTCATCCAGTCACAATCCTGGCGTCTTCACGACTCTCATACCCCAGTGTGTATCCATGGAATGCGATGCGAGCTTTGTGGCTCACTGTTATTTTCAGCGTGCCAGCGCCGTATGGCTTTGATCCCATGGTTCCATCCGACGTCTCCGAGGCATCTTACCCTCTGTCCTGGCCTGCAACCATGACCGAGGGGCACAGTGCCAATATGATGTCTGCTGATTATTCTCCGTGCGACCCAACCCAGAGTGCCGCCCACTTGGATGGTCAAATAGCATCTGATCCTCTTAGGAATTCGTGGACGGCTTCATCACATCAACAGCCTCTTTTCCCCCTTGTTGGACAAGGGCCTGCTGCTCCATGGTACGGTGTTTTTGGCCAATCGAACACTGATCATCTACTTCACTTGTCCTCTTCATACACGACACACTCCCTGTACCCCCCTCCCTACCAAGCGTGCAGCCCGAGTTCACCTCACCACAGTCTGTGCCTGACATCAACAGGGCCTGTCAGTGCAGATCCTCGCTCCCATCTCTCTTTTTATCGTGCACCTCGCCAGGATTCTACCAGAACACTTCACCGCAGACGTGGTGCCCGCGCGATCGAGTACAATGGGGTGTGGATAGATGAAGAAGAGCTCCTCAAAGGTCTGACGGATTTCGATGGAAAGATAAATGTTCATCAGTGCCATTGGGAAGAAGATCGTGCCCCATGTCACCTCTGGATTAAAGGTGATAAGTCATCTATCAATACACACATCCGAAAGTGGCACGGAGGGAGGTCCGGAGGAGACAAGCGTGAGGCTGTTTGTCATTGGTCCACCTGTGGCCACGCTATGTTGAAGGAGTCAATTGCAAGGCATATCGTCAGCAAGCACCTTGGGGAGAGGTGGGAGTGCCAGGGCTGCGGGAGAGAGGTCCCCCGGAATGACGTCTTCGGACAGCATGTCGAGAAGTCCGAGTTTGTGGCATGTCAAACCTCGGGTGCACGAATCACATACCTGGTTGACATGCAGGTGATCGATGCTCGCGTTGCTCTAGATGGTGGGGGAAGACTGCAGTACGCTGGTGCATGAACGTAATCAATCTTAGATTTTCTGCAGGATACGACTTTAATTCGTAACACCATTCACTACTTGTCAATATTTAATTGAATGCTATTATTTAATCGACCACAGACCGAGAAATGGTTTCGGATACTACATTTCTCAACCAAATTGTATAGAAGCACTACAGATGTGTACAGTGGCCAGCGGCTACTCCCTCTGGTGCACGAGAGGTTGTCCCACGCTGGTAGGTTTTACCTATCACACGAGCCGAAACCAACCTTTAAGTTGGATCTTTTCGTCTGTGCAGTAACGTTTCACAGGTCTTCGCTGATTCGGGTTTCCATCGAGCATCAGCTGGATTTCTTGGAATAGGCTCTTGTTCTTCTCTCTCTCGAAATTCTCTCGTCGCAGACGTGCCGCTTGTTCTAAGAGTGCGACGGGTTGTGGGCTGGCGAGGAAGAGCTCTTTCAAGGTCTCATGGAACCTGGTGGATAGCTTCACGTTCACTATCGGGATGAGGATCTTACCCTCTGCCATCTGTAAGGGCGACAAGTCATCCATAAATAGATATATCCGAAAGTGGCGGGGAGGGAAACCTGGAGGAGATGACAATGAGGCTGGTTGTTATTGGTCTGCCTTTTGGTAAGATGATGCTGAACGGTTCAATTTCGAGGCGGCATATCATCAGCGAGCATCCTGGGGAGATACGGGGGTGCTGGGGCTGTGGGAAGGAGATCCCCCAGAATGATGTCTTTGAGCAACACGCTCAGAGATCGAATTTTGAGGCATGTCGGACATCGGGCGCATTGATCACATACGTTACTGACACCCGGGTAATCGATGCCCGCATTGCGCTGGACGGTGGAAGCAGGTTGCGGTATGCCAGTGCATGAATGTTGTTAATTTTTGCTACACATTACTACTGTCGCAATCAGTTAGCAACAGGCACAACAGTAAGTATGACTGTAACAGGAGTTTTAGAAACACCCTTCATCATGCCCATAGGGTGAAACAGGTACGTTTACCGTGTTCTAATGTTTCGACTTGCCCCGGGATCCACCATGCAACCTGATGTCATCGCTGCGGTCATCCACACCTCGGGACCCGCGGGCCGCGATTTACTTCCGCTCCGAAATGGGCTCGATTGTTGAGCCCGTGTTCCGAACATCGATACATATCATCAACATGAGGCGTAAGTTTGATTGGCCTTGCCATGACGTTCGTGATCCGACGACCAAAACCTGATGCACGAAAGTGGTAGCCCCGACTCAATGCCGCAGAGCCGCTGGTCACAGGACCCTCAGACCACTCAAAGGTAGTTTCAATTTTCGTCCACAAATCCAATTTGTAGGTTGCATAATGGCTGGTCTGAGCATAGGGTCAGACGGTAGTCTACGTACAGTGGCTGGCTATCACCTGCTGTGGGGTTCCCGAGGGTGCTGTGTACACTGGAAAGAATGGGAGGGGTATAAAACCGATCGTTGGTCGGAATAGCCATGGCGGGTATTACCCATCACGCGGGTGGGGGAAGGAGGGCGCTCGCCAGGCTAGTGAGTAAATGTTATCTCACGACAACCTCCATTTGGTCATTTATTAAATCCCTTGTCCGTGTCATGCTGGAGCGGGCCAAATACTAGGCTGTACAGCTTGAAAAAAAAGTGTCCCTGGTGATTTATTCCCATGGAACTTTCCCTTTGCCTGTCACTCATTGGGTTGTGCCCAGCTGATTCCTTATCCTTGGGGCTCTATCGCATTTCATCTTCCGTACCAACCCAGCCTATCGGGACGTACATTTCCAGGTCCACGACTAGTTGGTTGGAAGCCCTCCAACGGACATGATGCATGACCACTGGCTGGATAGGTGCCGATTCGCCGTTCGATCTAACTTGGCGAGGCGTGCCAATGGCTAGGTTTGCCATCAATTTGGCACCCTTCCAATTGGCAGTCGGGTTCGTCTTGCTTTGTTTTTGGAGAGTTGACCATGGAGATGAGCCATACATAAGGACGGGGCGGTGTCCTTTAGGTTTGCTCGAGGGCTCGACCATCATGCAAGCACCAGACCCATTTGATACTGTGGGTGCTGTCTTCATGCAGAACAGGTGCTGGTGCATTTCACCTGTCTAAGCTGATGATGATGCTCATCGTTCCCAGTTATGCTGGTTCGCAAGATCTTTGGTGGAGAGACTTTCCGGAGTTGGCTGGGGTTCGTACATCTTCGCCCGAGCCGATCTTGCAGTGAGTGTGAAATGAATATGTACCCTCCTTCGTTGATAGCATCCTGGATCCAACAGGACTCTCCCGGATCCTGAACCTGGTATTATGAGTTTTCAGCCTGCCGCGTTTGCCTACCCGTCTGCTCAGGATGGCAGTTTCTTTGGGAGTATCATGACCACCACTTCCAATCCTGATGTGCATGCTATCCCTGATGTCAACGGTTTGGTTTTCCAGACTGAGCCCCATTCGGTTGAGACATTTACACCCTCTCTCGATCACCGCGAGTCTGGGCTAATGTCAAGCATCCTGCTTTCTAACCAACCCCTTGATTCCTTTGATGCCGGTGGTGCGTCGATGCAGGACTACCGGGAAGCATACCGGCATCTTGTGAGAAAACCCTCCAAGTCCCTATGTCCATCGTTTGCTAATGTGGTATGCTATATGTGTAGGCCGCAAACAGTTCTTCATCCGTCCAAGGAGAGTTCCCCTTGGAAGTTTTCTCGCCATCATCGGACACTGGCCAGCCCAACTACAACGGGTCGTTTATCTTTTCAGGGCAGTACAGCCTGCCCTTGGGAATGCCCCGCCAACAGGTTTAGCCTTCTCCTGGTGCCGATGCGACATCCACTCCCTCTTTTGCTCCATTCAATCCGACATCGCAGCCCACCGCTCCTTGTTCCCCGTCAGAAACATGTCGAAACTCCCGGAGGGGCCATTCTATCACAAACTTTCCTTACAACCCACATCAGACGTATTCATTTCCTTCGCCCAGCTCACCAAAGAAAACAGAACTACACACATGTCTCTGGACAGACAGAGGTAATATATGTTTTGTGAAAATTACGTGGGCAGATGTTCCGAACCACCTTGCTCTTCATGGGGTGAAGAACAAGGCGCACAATGATATTGTGTTTTGTCGATGGTATGGATGTTGGGTTAAAAGAAACAAGGACAAAGCAGATGGAGGAATGAACCGTGAAAGCATTACACGACATGTCAGGGAGAAGCACCTGGGGTATAGGCGTACCTGTTGATTGGATTGAGGTGCGGTTCTTTGCTCGTTTGTGACGGAATCCGATGCTCACGCGGACATCTAGATAACATAATGTCAAATATCAAACGAGATACTTGGCGACAATGTTTTGTTCACTTTTAGTTTTCTGTTTGCTCACGTCTCCTCTCGTAAGGCATGTGGGTTATTTTCGTCTTATTGTGCCTCGATCCAGCGATTGGGTACACGTATATTTGCAATAACCATGTTCACTGGCTTCCCCTTGCGTACCCCTTTTCCTTTCGTTGTCTGACCAGACACATTATCTGTAGAATTGATCCCCCTTTATCCACAAATGAATCTCCTTGACCCGTTGCACGATAGATCGTACTACTATTCTTTTTTGTCCTTTGCCACCGGGCGTGTAAAGGATGAACCCACGGTATCTGTAACTTAAAATAAACCCCACTCCTCCAATTCAGTCGGCGACATGCGATCGTTCGAACTACACTGAGTCAGTGCATTTGCGAGTTGCGCGCTTGTCCTCGCTATTCCCATCCATTCAACAACGGAAGAAACACGTAAGGAATAGGAATAAGCGTGCATACGATTCGTTGAAGCAATGTTGTAAATGGGTTCATCACTGACCGGATGGTCATCCATGGGTATAAGCCTGTGTGCATTTCATGGCGATCGCACGGTGCAAGCCTACAGCTACTGCAAGTTTGGAGCAGGGAGTGGCGTACTGCTGAAGGGGTCCCAGTTTGATACCACGGGGCTGCAAAGTGACCGAAATTCAGCGGTCAGAATTCGCAACGGCTGGATCAGTGTTCTGCACTGATTTGAACATAGTACTAATCGTGGAATGAAATATTAGACCGTATAGACTCCGGTGTGGAACAGCCTTGCGGTATCGATTGGGGTCGTTAATGGGATGGATGGAATGTCCAAAAAGGGAAGCGCATGTGCGCGGCGGCCGTGAACGGGGTTTGGAGCAAAGTAAAGCACCGAAACCGAAGAGCGAACGCTCCGGCCCGACACGGGAAGGCACACCAAGGAAAAAAGCGAAACAGGCAGAGGGAGTCGGTCGGTGGTCGAAAGAAAATGACCGAGGGAAGCATCTAAGCGTGATCCCAACATCGCGGAGAAGGAAAAGACCAGGCCTGCGGGGCGAGGCCGTGCTTGATACAGCTCCACGACGTCGGAGCCTGAAAACCAGCTTCCCCCTACTCGTGCCGCCAGCGGTGATGTGCGCGACCGTGTGAGCGAAAAGGCTACAAGGCAATTACATGATATTCATTGCCAGTTTTCTCGCCGTCGTCGTCGTCGATACCAGCGACGAAGTTCATGTTCGTGTCGCCGAGAAACCTGCCCGACATCAATCCCGTTGGCGACCTTGGCTGCACCAGCGTGGTTCTACCCACAAGATGGGTCGACGGCGCCAGTGGTTGGAATCGTGCGAACGCGCGTGAGCGTAATAACTTTTCCCCGCGTCACGGCCTCGTGTCTCTCATGACACCCACCGCAGAGTCTTCTGGCTGGCCCCACGAGTCAGCTCCGCTGTGGAAGCCCCCCTTCGCTTACTCATGCACGGACGCAATTCTAGGTCGATATCCTGCTCATGCTCGGATCAAACATTTCAAACTCAGTCCATTCTGGAACCTGTAGCTTGGTACTGCCATGAACCGGGATTCATGGCACATTAAGGTACAGCTTAACTCGATTGAGGTATCCGACGAACGAAAGTACTAGATTGGTAAATGATTGTGCAGCAGCAGCTGAATCTCCCTGAGCTGGGGTTCACTATATAATGCTCTCCACACAGAGGAAAGCATGACCAAGGTCGACTCATGTGTCTCCGGAGAGCATTCGCCTCCAGCAGTGCACTAACACTCAATGATGGTATCTCTTGTCTCATACCTGACGTCCTGGAGAGCACCCCTTCATCTCTGTCCATAACCTCAAGTCACTCCAAACTGAATGACCCAAGTGTCAGTGTCACACTTCTGTCCCGGTTGTCGGAACCATGTACCCCCTGCCCAAGCATTCAACCTCACCCTGGTGGCTATCAGGATGGATATGTGTGGGTGACAGACCCTGCGTTCTATGTACTTGTCACTGATGAATGGTATAGTCCCATTGTACCATCTGATCACATCTCGACCCAAGACATTGACTCACCAATTTTCTCTCATAATGCCATTCACCACCAATGGCACCACAGTAGAGACCGCTCGAATTCTGTTAACCCGTGCGGGACACTAGGAACCCATTTTCAACCGATGGTCATGGGGGGTCATCCCCCCCCTCTTCTTCCATCAGACCGTACGTTATTCAGTTTCTGTGCCGATCCAACCTTTTGACATCGACCAAGTTGGATTTGGTGGATTTATAGGATCATTCTCTCCACACAAACTAGAAACATACCCCATGCTGCACTCACAAAGTGCAACGGCGGATTTGAGTTTGGGTTTCACACATCTCACATATCCCATTATGAACGTTAGTGACACGCATAATTAGGTTTTGCCGCTGTGAATATTGACGTTTATTTACCCCCAGCCGAACGAGCAAGGTTTCCCTCTGCATGATGTACCATCGTCATCCTTCCCTACCAAAACCACAGACTCGGGCAGTAACGAAGTACAGCCTCCACCCGTTCTTTACCGCAATCCAGGGAGCTCAGGTCGTCCACGTCGTAACCGCGCTTGTGCCTTCAATATTGAAGGTCTATGGATTGATAAAGACGATCTTTGCTTTGGCGCCCGTCAAGGCAACGGTACGATCACCGTCCATGAATGCGATTGGGCCAAGGTCAGCAACCCTTGCGGCATGTGGATCATTGGTACTAGAGCCCGCATTGCTGCGCATGTCCGTAGATGGCACGAAAACGGGCATACAGAAAACAAGGCCAAATGTCTCTGGGATGGTTGCGATGCACGTGCGATGCTCAAAGATTCACTGAGGCGTCATATATTGACCGTTCATCTTGGAGAAGGATTCCATTGCCAGGGATGTGACCAGCAGTTCTCACGCAAGGATGTATATGATCAGCACGTCGCGAAAGAAGAGACATGTGAGGATGCAGGCGTTACAATGGTGTATAACACCGAATGGAGGGTGATCAATGCACACAAGGCGTTGCGGGAAAGAGGTCCGGTTCGATACGCTGGGTGATAGAGTTAGGCTCATTGTTGTGATTCCTCAGCTAGTTTCACTTTGCTTTGCCAGTTCTGCTACGAGTTGTATTTCGTCAGCTGCACGATAAATGTAATGAAGAACGTAGTCTCTATGCCCGCTCTATTGACCCTACTCAACACTAAGTTGACTTGTAGGTTGCAGCTTACCACGGTTGAACGTGTTGCTGTCGAGTTGATCGGCGGGATTGTGAGCGTTGTGATATATGTACTTCACCCAATTTGGACACCCCCTACGCTGATGTATTCTTGGACACTGAAACAAAGCCCAATACGCTGACCGTTGTAATAGAGACTCTACATTGACGGTACAAACCACTCGAGTAATGCCTCCACGCCTGACACAGATTGATCATCGGGGAGTGGCGGTGCACCGACGATGTGCATGGATCGGCGAGGATCGCTACTGTACTCGGGCTTTGCGGGTCAGTGGCCTGGTCGGTGGGGCGCGTCCCAGACGTCAGGCCCTATGGTAGAACATGAATTTGCAGACCATTTCATACCATTGGACAGGACAAGTCGACAACGGCGCAGTGGCACAAGATATCATTGATTCAATACGAGGGCACATCCCAAAAGTTGGGCAGAAACTAAGACAGAAAGATTTTGAAACGAGCAGGGTCCGATTGGTGCTGGATACAAATGCTGGGGGGGAGCGGGGCCACTGGGAGTGGGCCAAGCAATAAAGACAACTTGGAACATCATCAGTGAACCAGGAAGTGGTACGCGGTAGTACGCGATGGTATGTGGTGGTAGCCGATGGTAGCCGGCACCGTCCAATTCACAGATGACATCGATGATATGGGACGAGGATACGAGCGACGCCTCACCTCACCAGGATGCAATTTCCGATGCGCAGCACACAGCGAGTGGCATGGACCTGGCGTCCTGGCCGGCTGGGATAGCCATCTTCCCATGCCAAGGGGATTGGACCCTATACTAATAGTCCGCGTGTATGTACACCCGTATCAGATGACACAGCTCACGGCGTCAAGATAACAACCACAGGATAGCAAAGAGTTCTCATTCGATCACAGAACACACGTTCGACATCCAGCTGACCTCTCGAGCGCTTTGTGTGGCAAGCACCAGCCATCGCCCGCCATGGACGCCGTAGCTTGAGAAAATTTACGACAAATATGATACATATCTGTGAGAGTTGGTTGGCAGGTGTGGCCTAAGTCGCGATGAAGTGGACCGTGGTATTCGTGGGATATACTGGAAGAACACACCTTTACGAAGGGGGCCATGAAGGGGTTTCAACCCTGAGATGCGGAGAGAGCGAATGACGGTGCTTCTCGGGGAGTCGATAAACCCCGGGAGCTCCCTGGCGCTTGACATCTGGCGGTCGTCTTGATACGCGGTTGTGAGTAAGGATACCGGAATCGCGGTATCTGGTTCGAAAACGAGGGGCGAATATTCAGCATATTGCCGTGATGGATAACTGCAGACAGCCATGAAATTCATGAAAGCACAAACGCTATCATAGAGAAAAGATATAAAGGACGTTCCACCATTACCGGCTGGTACTCCACCCTGCATGATACGCTCCCCGTTTCAAAGCATGTCACTCCGAACAGTCGTGACAGTATGCTCGTGCTAAAGTGGCATGCTCTCAGCCGAAACGTAGGACCGCACTAGCAGAGAAGATGGTTGAAGGGAAGTGTGCCAACTCTGTCACATCCAAGGGCCACGTCTTCAGGGCTGTAACTCAGTCTCGTCGGAACCTGGTGTGGTACTCTGGCCACAAGAAGTATGAATGTGGCCATCCAATAGGTCTAGTGTTGTCTGGGCTACATTCAGTTATACCAACCAGTGACTATAATGACCTCACCCAGAGAATGCTGCGATGCACACCACGAGAGGGACGACCAAACGTCCTTTGTCATGGAAAATTGCATTGATGGAATGCACGGTCACCACCGGTCGTATATGGGTGAGCACAGATCGCGTCAGTCGCGAACAAACACCGTTATCACCGTCAGGGGAAAGGAGTAGGGATGAGCGTCGAGGTTTACTCCCTGCATGAAGTTCGGCTCTCGGTATCATGGAGTTTGAATAAATACGGTCTTCGGACATCCCTGTCCGCTGGGCTGTGATGGGAGGAGCGGCGAGAGATTATGTGGGGGCAAGAGCGCTTCGCATTCCTCGGCCCAGGACGGGAGCCCACCCTGGTTGGCGTAGTGTGGCTGCATGGGCGGGTGGGAACACTTACATGGGCGTGTGCACGGTCGTTGGGCTCGCTTAGGGGTCAGTGCTGGTCAATGGAGCGCATCTCAGATATCAAGCCGTGTGGTAGAACACAAATTTTCTTGCAGATGTGAAACGGGCGAGGACGAGTGACGAGGTGGTGTCGAGTCAAGAAACGCTGCCATGTATGGCAAGTCGCGCCTGATGGTGTTCCAGGGAGGTCACTCTATGTTCATGTACATAACCCTCCACGTCGACACGATGGGTTGGTGGCCTCTATAGGCCTTCCGTGATGCCTAGTAGGTGTTGTGAATGGCTCAGGTACGTTTTTCGTTCGCATTTTATGTCGTCTGCGCTGACTCGTGTTGTGTACAGCCAGCAGCTGCGTATCGAGTCGCTTCGACACGCTGCGTGCGCCGCTCGTTGGGCTCTTTCCACATCGTCTCCCGGTCGTATAGGTGCCATTTGCATTGTTTTCGCGCCGCGAATCGACTTCGACACCTTTCGTCTCGGTTTCATCACTTGCTCAGCCTCCCGGCCTTTCTCTGGACATGACGCGTCTGTATCGCCGTCGCACCGATCCGTATGGTTTCCGGGGCATCTTGTGGTATACACAACTTCATGTGCATTGTTTCGGCGCTGCGTTTCGCCCTGGATGCCGTCCGCTCACCCAGTTGGTTATCTGGACCTGTAAATCGGCACGATGTGTTCATACCATCTCGTGTCGGTTTGTATCGCCTCTGGAGAACCCCAGAGCGCTCTGTAAACTGCCTGGTGCGTGCCCTTCACCGCCCGGCTCGTCTAGGTCGACTTCACCCCTTACTGGTGAGTTTTCTTTCTCTCTTCGTCTTAACTGTTTGCATACATATTCTGGTGCACCCCGCGGCTCTTTTGGCTTCACCATAGCGTCCTGGTTGTGGTATGATGCTGCCGACATGTCCTCTTTGGCTTGGGTAGGCATAGTCGACCCTCGCCTTCGCCCTCTTCACCCCAAGAGTTCGACGCTCGAAGACTCATTCTCGTGTGCGGATCGTTGGGTTGTGTTCGTAGGTGCTGCAAAATAGTCTGGGGGGTCGGCTGGTAAGTCCTTGCTTTTCGTAAAGGGCGCTGATCATGTTCTTCATCGATCGTCGCTCATACCCTTCGGACCCACGACGTGTTTCAGTACGTCCCTTTTCCTCAATGCGTCGTAGCATTCGTCTGCGACCTCACCGTCGCCCGCTGTGTCTGGGCTTCGATGCGCGACCCGTCCGTTCTGCTCGCCGGTCGCCTCGTTCCCTGGGTCGATCCCAATGTCTGCGCTGACGCCGCGTGGCCCTTCACTTTGGCTGGGTGAGATACCCGCTTCGTCCGGGGGCTCGGGTCGACCCACTTCATCGCCGCCGTCCCCTGTGATCTCCTTGCCTGCTCTCGACCTTCTCATCAACCTTCTTAGGTGCCTCAACCCCCATCCTCTCGCATATACTACACCTGCCCAATCCAGAACGCTACCTAGTGGAACATCCGCATGTCATTTGATCCCCTTGCGTCTTCACGGCCGACCTCACTAGGGCAATAATCTCAGCTTTCCTTCGCTGATTGGGAGTCTGCCACCTCTTGGTTTCACATTCTTTACCAGTCGAGCACCAGTCCATCCCCTGCCCCTGTCTCATACGCGACGCATTTTCACTGCTAGGGCTTCATAAACGAAACAAATACCCCACAGCCATTCATTTCACTCCAGTATCCTACGTTACAATCGTTCAGTTCAACTTCACCTCAATATAGACCCTTGTTCTCCTCACTTTCTATCACGCGCTCTCTCGAAATTCTCATGGATCATCTCGCCGCAGACATTCTGTTCGTGCTATGGAGTACGACGGGCTGGGGATTGACGAGGAAGAGCTCCTTCAAGGTCTCATGGAGCCTCACGGAAAACTCTACGTTCACCAGTGCTAATGGGATGATGATCGTATCCCCTGTCACCTATGGATCAAGGGCGACAAATCATCCATGAATGCACGTCCGAGACGCTGAAAGATCCTATCGTCATATCGTCGGCAGACACTTGGGGTGACGTTGGAGTGCCAGAGATGTGAGAAGGAGATGCCTCTGGATGACGTCCCTGGGCAGTACGCTCAGAAATCGAGATTCGAGGGGTGTCGAACATTGGGCGCGATAATCACATACTTTGCTGACACTCGGGTAATTGATGCTCGTGTTGCGCTGGATGGTGGAAGAAGGTTACGGTATGCCGGTACATGAGTGTCATTATCCTGTGAGGGAAGCCCGAGTCAGACTACCCGTTGCTAGACACGAGTATGCCCCCCTCTGAAATTTTATTGGGTACTCTATTATTCCATCGATCCTGGGTGTGCAATCGGACTTCGGAGGGCTTACAACCAAACATGCAACTACTGTCGGCGCTGTCGGTCACTAATCAACAGTCAAAATGACGAGTATGATTGTAACAGGAGTTTTAGAAACTCCCTTCATCACGCCCATAGAGTGGAACAGGTACGTTTACCGTGTTCTAATGTTTCGACTTGCCCCGGGATCCACTGGTATGCAACCTGATGTCATCGCTGCGGCCACCCACACCTCGGGACTCGCGATTTACTTCCGCCCCGAAATGGGCTCGATTGGTGAGCTCGTGTCCGAACATTCATGTATATCATCAACATGAGGCGTTTTGATTGGCCTCGCCATGACGTTCGTGATTTGACGACCAAACCGTGAAGCATGAAAATGTTAGCCCCGATTCAATGCCGCAAGGCTGCTAGTCACAAGACCTTTAGACCACTCAAAGGTAGTTTCAGTTTTCGTCCACGAATCCAATTTGAAGGTTGCATAATGATAACGTGAAAACTGGACTGGGTATAGGGTCAGACGGTAGCCCACTTGCTATGGTGTTCCCGAGGGTGCTGTGTGCACTGGAAAAAATGGGAGGATATAAAACCGATCGTTCGTCGGGACAGCCATGGCAGGTATTATCCATCACGCGGGAGGAAGGAGGGCGCTCGCCATGCCAGTGAGTAAATTGACAATCTCCATTTGGCCATTTACCAAATCACTTTTTCGTGTCTGTGTTGGAGCAGCCAAATGCGTTTTCCGCGCCGCACAGCTTGGTGGAAAGAAGGTTTTATCCACATGCAACTCCCCCTTGGTCTGTCGCCCACGGTCTTGTGTCCAACTGAACTGATTCCTCGTCTTTGAGCTTCCATCGCGCTCCATTTCTTGTACCGATCCAGTCTATCAGGGCATGCGCCACCAGATCCGTGAATAGTTGTTTGGAAGCCCTCCAACGGATATGATGCATGATGACCAACTGGTTTGGGCTTGCCAAAGCTAGGTTTCACATCATGGTTTGGCACCGTTCCAGTTGACAGTTGGGTCCGTCTGGCCCTGTTTTTGGAGGACTGGCCATAGAGATGGCCATACAGACCGCTGCTCCTCGTTTCCCGCCAGAAACAACATGTCGAAACTCCCAGAGGGGCCGTCCTGCCAAAAACTCCTTACAATTCACATCGGACAAATTCATTTCCGTCATCCGTCTTTCCCGAGGAGACAGAACTACATGATTGCCTCTGGACAGAAGGCACCACGTGTTTGGCTCAAATCACACGGGCAGGTGTTCCGACCACCTCGCCTTGCATGGTGTGAAGAACATGGCCCACAATGCTCCTGTGGTTTGTCGATGGTGTGGATGTCGGGTGAAGGGAAACAAGAATGAAACGAAACGTGAAAGCATTACACACCATTTTCAGGAGAAACACCTGAGGTATAGGCGTACCCATTAATCGGATTGAGGTGCGATTCTTCGCTTATTTGTGATGGAACCCGACGCTCATGCAGACATCCAGAGAACGCAGTGCTAAATACCGAATAAGATTACGCCTCGCTCACTTCCTAATTCTCTGTCTCCTTGCATCTCCTCCAATGAGGCATGTGGGTTATATTTGTCACTGATCGAGGCACACATTTATCTACATCATCTATGCCTAGCAACTTCCTCTTATGCACCCACTTTGCTTCCCGTTGTCTGATCTGACGTATTGCCTATAGAATTGATCCCCCTTTATCCTCGAACAGTTCATCTCGAGAGAACCGGGTCTCCTCCCCATGACTTGTTGCACGATAGATCATACTACTATTCTTTCCTGCTCCTTTTCGTCCTTTGCCGCCGCGAGTGGAAAGAATGACACTGGTACCTGTAACTCTTAACTTATAATGATATAGCCCCACTCCCTTGACTTGGCCGATGGTGTATCCTCGTCACTCTCATCCATCCAACAACAGATCGAACAAGCGATTTAATTGAAAAAACGAGGTAGAGCAAATATGCGAGGTGTTGATCTGCATGCGATGGGCCAGGAACATGAATTTGAAAACTAAATGTCACCGAGGCTTGGAAGGAACGGAGATGACCGTACCACAGTAACCTGTCGTGCTAGCCTGTGGCCGCTGTAGGCTTGGAGTAGAGAATGGCGTATTGCCGAGGCAGTCCTAATTGGATGCTACTGTATGGCAACTGGGCTGATTCTGTAGATGGGAATTGGGTCAGAAAACCGAGAGGAACCTTTGCATGGATGTCGAATCCAAGATGAATCATAATCGACAACCCGATGGGAACACACAGAACCAAGGAGAGTTCGTTACCGAGTCTTCTCGACAATCTCATGTCCTGCACTGCAAGCATTATCCATCCTCTACTGAAGTATCAACCAGGAAGATAAATATCGGTCCAATGCAAGGTGACCTGGCGCTAGTTCAGGTGAGTAGTAGTAGTAGAGTATCTGGTCTGGCATGGTAGGCCAGCTTGCTCGGTTCATTGAGCCACTTTAGGCCTGAGCGGAAAGCTGGACCAGCTGTAAGCTATATTGTGTTGCGTGTCCTTGAGTTGGTTCAGATTCCAGAGGTGGATGAGTTGCTGTACTTGACAGAGCGAGAACGGAATCCGGAGTGGCGATATATCGGATGTCGTGCTGGAGTTTGCACATGAGATGAGGACACATATGTGAGGCTTACCATAGGATCTGAATCTGGTGTCCCGTCCGTGTAAGAAGCAAACTTGCCGGGGAGTATCAGATCTCAGCGGAGATGGAATTGGTTGTTGGCGGTGGTATCACTGGACGCGGTGATCTCATTGAGGCACACTCTGGGGGCTGAGTCCGACGGGAAAACCTTATCATAGTCCGGTCCGTGTGAGAACCACTATTTCAGGCTTATATTTGTATATATTACTTTATATTTCACGGGTCTGCCATCGTGTCCGGTCCGAGCAAGAAGGAAAGCATTAATGCCCCCGAAAATAGCCTATTGCGGTTACATACTAACACGTACTTTCAACTTATTGAACAGCATCGATGGAATCAGTCAAGTTCAAAGTGGTCCACTGTAACCAGTGATCCCCCACGCTTCGGAATTTCCCCGGAGCCCACAGCTGGTGTCTCTGTTATATAATGACTTCCATGCGGAGGAATTGATGATTCAGGTCAACTCATGTGTCTCCAGAAAGAATTCGCCGCCAGCAGTGCACTTACACTCGATGACACAGTTTCTCGCCTTGTGCCTTATGCGCGGGAGAACGATCTCTCATTTCTGTCTACAACTTTGAGTCTTCTCGGATCGAACGACTCGAGCTTGGCACTTCCCCGTCGATTACTGGAACCACGTCTCCCCCGTTCAAGCTTCCAACCTCTCGCTTGTGGCCACCAGCATGGATATACGTAGGTGACAGATGCTATGCCCTACCCGTCGCTGATGAATAGTGTAGCCCCCTCATACCGCCTGATCACACCTCAGCTCGAGATAGCAGGTGACTTGTTGGATTTTCTTTGTAGCATAATCGATCACCAATATTTATCTCCACATCAGGGACGACCTGAGCTTTACCGACCCATGCGCGGCACCAGGGACCCATCTTCCACCGACAGCTATCAGACTAGATGCCCCATTTCCTTCCATACACTGTACGCTGTTCGGTTTATCTATCCATTTAATTTGTTGACATCCACCAAGTGGGATTCAATGAATTTACAGGGACATTTGCACCTCACCCCGCGTTTGCATCGGGGACAGTACCAGAACCAAGGTCCTTGCCGTATCCAAGTTCAATGCCGGATTTAGGTTTAGGAAATTTCGGATGCCCCACGTATCCCGCTATGAATGTTAGTGACATGCGTTCATCACCATGGATATCAACGTTTATTTATACTTTAGCTGAACAAGCAAGGTTTCCCTCTGCGTGACATATCATCGTCACCCCTCTCTACCGAAACCACAGACTTGAGCAGTAACAGAGTACAGCCTCCACTTGTGCTCTGCCGCAATCCGGGGAGCTCGGGTCGTCGACGTCGCAGCGGTGTTTGTGCCTTCAACATTGAAGGTCTATGGATCGATAAAGACGATCTTTACTTTGGGGCCAGTCACGATAGCGGTACAATCACCGTCCACGAATGTGATTGGGCCAAAGTCAGTAATCCCTGCGGCATGTGGATCATCGGCACTAGAGCCCGCATTGCTGCGCATGTCCGTGGATGGCACAAAAACGGGCATATGGAAAACAAGGCCAAATGTCTCTGGGATGGCTGTGATGCAAGTGCGATGCGCAAAGATTCCCTTGGCCGCCATGTGGTGACTGTTCATCTCGGGGAAGGATTCCATTGCCAGGGATGTGGGCAAGAGTTCCCGCGAAAGGATGTGTATGATCAGCATGTTGTGAAAGAAGCAACGTGCGGAAATGCGGACGTCACAATGGTATACGGCACTGAATGGAGGGTGATCAATGCACACAAGGCATTGCAGGAAGGAGGCCCGGTTCAATACGCTGGCTGATAGAGCTAGGCCCATCATTGTGATCCTTCGTCTAGTTTTACTTTGCTAGTTCTGTCACGACTTGTATGGTAGTTTATCAACTCTGTGGTGGATATAACGAAGAATGTAGTCTATCCCTGCTCTATTGACCCTACTCCTCAAAACTAAATTAACATGTGGATCCCGGCTTGCCATGGTTGAACATTTTCCTCTCAGGTTGACCGGGGGGATTATGAGTGCTGTGATGTATATACTTCATTCAAGTTGGACCCTCAGCGTTCCACCAGTCTCCTACGCTGACATCTTGTGGTGCGGACCAATTGATACCATTGACTATTATGATGGGACGGGACAAGTCAACAACAGCACAGTGATCCACTGGACATCGTTGGTTCAACACGAGGGTGCAGCCTGAAACCAAGGCAAAGGTTTCGAAACAAGCAGAGTCCGATCGGTGTTGGAGATCAATACTGGGGAAAGCGGGGCCACTGGATGCGGGCGATTCAATAAAGATGGGAACTCGGAAGATAAGGGATGAGGATACGAATGGCGCCTCACCCCACCAGGAGGTAATTTCCGATCCGCAGCACACTGCCAGTGGCATGGACCTGGCGTCCTCACTGGCTGGGATAGCCATCTCCCCATGTCGAGGGGATTGGACCCTATACTAATAGTTCGCGTGTATGTCCATCACTGATATCCCTTGCTCCGATTACGCAGAAGCAGGCGTCTCCTGCGGAGCTAATGGGCTCACGGCGTCAAGATAACGACCACAGGATAGCAGAGAGTTCTCATTCGATCACAGAACACACGTTCGACATCCAGCTGACCTCTCGAGCGCTTCGTGTGGCAGGCACCAGCCATCGCCTGCCACGGACGCCGTAACTTGAGAAAAAAATTACGACGAATACGATACGTACGTATCTGTGAGAGTTAGATGGCAGGTATGGCCCAAATGGCGATGAAGTGGACCTTTGTATTCGTGGGATATACAAGGGGGTCTTCGAGGGGGTTTCAACCCTGAGACGCGGAGAGAGCAAATGAGGGTGCTTCTCGGGGAGTCGATAAACCCCGAGAGCTTCTTGGCGCTTGACGTCTGGTGGTCGTCTTGATACGCGGTTGTGAGTAAGGATACCGGAATGGTGGTATACCGAATCTGGTTCGAAAACAAGGGGCGAATATTCAACATATTGCCGTGATGGATAACTGCAGACAGGCTGGCTGAGACAGCCATGAAATTCGTGAAAGCACAAACGTTATCATAGAGAAAAGAGATATAAAGGACGTTCCACCATTATCGGCTGGTACCCCACCCTGCATGATACGCTCCTCATTTCAAAGCATGTCACTCCGAACAGTCGTGACAGGATGCTCGCAGCCGAAACGCAGAACCACAATAACAGAGAAGATGGTTAAAGGGAAGTATGCCAACTCTCACATCCAACGACCACGTCTTCAGGGCAGTAACTCAGTCTCGTTGGAACCTGGTGTAATGTTCTGGCTGGTGTTGTCTGGACTGAGCTTGCGATTTATTACTCAGCGCTCACGGGATGGGCAGAATAGAGGGTGAAACAGACCTTTACATCTGTACAAGGATATCATTCAATATACTTCCATCCCCCGGGATTACCGCTCGTTTCTGTAGGTATACGTGGTGCACAGCGAATATAGAGGTGTGAATATAGAGATTCAAGTCGTCCTCGCTCCACATCATTGTGTGCATATCCGTTTTCGTAAAACTTACTCAGTTGTTGTCGTAGCTGAACCCCCTGTCGGGTTTTGTGCTTAGCTTCGAGGAATTGATTAGACGAGTTGACTACGTCCAAGTTATACCGACCGGTGGCTATAATGACCTCACCCAGAGGATGTTGTGTTGCACACCACGAGATGGTAATCAGAATTATTGGGATACTTGCGACCAAACATCCTTTTGTCATGGAAAATTGAATTGGATTGATGAAATGCACGGCCACCGCCGGTCGTATATGTGTGTACAGATCGCGTCAGCCGCGAAAAAATGGAACTAACAAACGCCGTTATTACCGTCCGGGGAAAGGAGTGGGGATGAACATTGAAGTTTACTTTCTGCGTGAAGTTCGGCTCTCGGTATGACGGGGTTTGAATAAATAGGATCTTTGGACATCGCTTTGTCCGCTGGGCTGTAACGAGGGGAGGACGAGCGTGGGGAAGAGCGAAGCGCTCTTCGGGGTGGGATGGGAGCTCGACCTGGTTGGTGTGGTGTGAACTGCGCGGGCGGGTAGGAACGCGTCGCATGTGCGTGTGCACGGTAGTCGGGTTCGCTTAGGGGTCAGTGCTGGTCAATGGGGCGCATCTCAGATATCAAACCTTATAGTAGAACACGAATTTGCAGACGTGAAACGGACGAGGACGAGCAGTGCAGGGAAGACAAGCGACGGAGGTGGTGGTGTCGAGACAAGAAAGCTGCCATGTATGGCAAGTCGCGCTTGATGGCGTTCTAGAAGGTCACCCTACTATGATTTCATGTACATGACCTTCCAGACGCAGTGGGTTGGCGGCCTCTATAGGTTTTAGTAGTAGGTGTTGTGAATGGCTCAGGTATGCTGTCTGTTTGTATTTATGTCGTCTGCGCTGACTCGTGTTGTGTACAGCTAGCAGCTGGGTATCGAGTCGCTTCGGCACGCTGCACGCGCCGCTCGTCGGGCCTTTCTTTCCACATCATCTCCCAGTCGTATAGATGCCATTTGCACTGTTTTTGCTCCGTGAATCGACCTTGACACTTCCCACCTTGGCCCCATCTCCTACTCGACCTACTCGGCCTTTCTCTCGACATGATGCGTCCGTATTGCCGTCGCACCAATTCGTATGGTTTCTGGGGCATCTCGTGGTAGACCCAACCCCATGCGCATCGTTTCGGCGCTGCATTTTGCCTTGGATGTCGTCCGATTCGACCTCGCCCAGTTGGTCATCTGAACCTGTAAATCGACACGGTGTGTTTATACTATCCTCATGCCCGTTCGTATTACCTCTGGGGAATCTAAGGGCGCTTTGGAAATTACCTGGTGCGTGCGCTTCGCCGCCCAGCTCGTCTGGGTCGCCTTCACCCCCTGCTGGTGAGTCTTCTTCCTCTCTTTGTCTTAACTGTTTGTATTCATGTTCCGGTGCATCCCGCGGCTCTTTTTGCCTCACCATAGCGTCCTGGTCGTGGTACGATGCTCCCGACATCACCTCTTTGGCTTGGGTAGGCACAGTCGACCCTCGCCTTCACCTTCTTCACCCCTCGAGTTCGACGCTCGGGGACTCATTCTCGTGTGCGGATCGTTGGGTTGTGTTCGCAGGTGCTGCAAATTGGTCTGGGGGGATTGGCTGGTAAGTCCTTGCTGTTCGTTAAGGGCGCTGATCATGTTCTTTATCGATCGTCGCTCATACCCTTGGGCCAACGACGTGTTTCAGTGCGTCACCCTTTCGCTCAGTGCGCCGTGGAATTCGCCTGCGACCTCACCGTCGCCCGCTGTGTCTGGGCTTCGATGCGCGACCCGTCCGTTCTGCTCGCCGGTCGCCTCGTTCCCTGGGTCGATCTTAATGTCTGTGCTGACGTCGCGTGGCTCTTCACTTCGGCTGGGTGAGATACCCGCTTCGTCTGGGGGCTCGGGTCGACCTACTTCATCGTCGCCGTCCCCTGTGATCTCCTTGCCTGCTCTCGACCTTCTCGAGTCAACCTTCTTAGGTACCTCAACCCCCGTCCTCTCGCATATACTACGTCCGCCCAATCCAGAACGCTACCTGGCGGAACATCTGCATGTCATTTGATCCCTTGCGTCTTCACGGCAGACCTCATTAGGGCGATAATCTCAGCTTTCCTTCACTGATTAGGAGTCTGCTACCTCTTGGTCTCATATTCTTTACCAGTCGAACACCAGTCCATCCCCTGCCCCTGCTTCATACGCGACGCATTTTTACTGCCAGGGCTTTATTCCATACCTGTATCCTACGTCACAATCGTTCAGTTCAACTTCACCTCAATATAGACACTTGTTCTTCTCACTTTCTATCACGCGCTCTCTCGAAATTCTCATGGATCATATCGCCGCAGAAATGCCGTTCGTGCTATGGAGTACGACGGGTTATAGATTGACGTGAAAGGGCTCTTTCAAGGTCCCATGGAGTCTGGCAGAAAGCTCTACATTCACCAGTGCTACTGGGGTAATCATCGTACCCCTGTCACGCGTGGATCAAGGGCGACAAGTCATCCATAAATGCACATCCAAAAGTGACGTGGAGGGAAACCTGAGCGCCACCTTGAGGAGACGTGAGGGTACCTGGCTGTTGGGAAGGAGACCCGGAATGACGCCCTTTGGGCAGCACGTTCAGAGATCGAAATTTCAGGGGTGTTGAACTCATTTAGCGCGCTGAACTCAATTACTCCATCGGTCCTAGAAATGCGGTCGGACTTCGAAGCGCTTAGGACCAAACATGTAGTAACTACCGTCGCGGTCAGTTGGGACTAGTCACCAGGTACAATGACGAGTACGATTGTAACAGGAGTTTTAGAAACTCACTTCATCACGACTATAGGGATTGGCAGGTACGTTTGCCGTGCTCTAACGTTTCGACTTACCCCAGGACCCACAAGTCATTGCAGCGGCAACTCACACTTTAGAACCCGCGATTTACTTCCGCCCCGAAATGGGCTTGGCTCCCGGTGGTGACCGCGCGTTCCAAACATTATACATATCCAATATGAATATCACATCAGCATGAGGTGTTTTGATTTGACCTCGCCATGATGTTCGTGATCCAACGACCGGAACGTGAAGCAACGGGTCGACACTGAAAATGATCCCCTTAATTCATCACCATGGGACTGCTGATCAGGAGACTATTCAACGGTGATTCGATTTTCATCCACATCTGATGGTTGGATAACGATAACGTGAAACTGGTTTGAGTATAGGGTCAGGTAGTAGTACAGGTACAGCCGTTGGCTGGCTGCCACTTGCCGTGACATTCCTGAAGGTGCTGTATCTACTGGAAAAAATGGGAGGGATATAAACCGATCGTTCGTTGGAATGGCCCTAGCAGGTATTGTGCATCACATGAAGGGAAAGAGGACGCTTGCCAGCGGTGAGTAACTGTTACCTCATGACTACCCTCATTTGGTCATTTACTAAATACTTTTTCGTGTCAATTGGAACGGTCAAGTACAAATGCAGGCACTCCCTGCCACACAGCTTGATAGAGAAGAAACGTCCCAATGATTTATTCCCATGAAAACTCCCTTTGCCCATCACTCATGATCTTGTGTCCAACTGGTTCTTCATCCTCGAGCCTGTTGCGTTTCATTTCCGGTACCGACTCCGTGACGAGTTGGTTGGGAGCCCTCCAAAGGGGCTGACGACTGGCCAGTTTTTGGCTGCCGAAGGTGCCGATTCGCCATTCAACATGGCGAGGCGTGCCAATGACTGGATTTCCCACCATAGTTTGGCACCGTTCCAGTTGGCAGTGGGTTGATCTGGTCTTGCTTTTGGAGGGCCGGCCATTTGGAGGGCTCACCGTTTGGAGGGCTGGCCATGGAGACGGCCCATACATAAGGGCGGGGCAGTGTGGTTTAGGTCTGCGTGGAGGCTCGACTACCATGCAAGCACCAGGCCCATTTGATACTGTGGATGCTGTCTTCATGCAGAATGGGTGCGGGTGCCTTTCGTCTGTCTAAGCCAATGATAAAGCTCATTATCATCAGTTACACTGGTTCACAAGATCCTTGGTGGGGAGACTTTCCGGAGATGGCCTGTGTTCGTACATCTTCGCCCGAGCTGATCTTGCAGTGAGTGTGGAATGAATATGTGCCCTCCTTTGTTGATGGCATCTAACAGGACTCTCCCGGATCCTGAACCTGGCAACATGGGTCCTCAGCCTACCGCGTTCATCTACCCGTCTGCTCAGGATGGGGGTTTCTTTGGGAGTATCATGACCACCGCTTCCAATCCTAATGCATATGCTACCCTTGATGTCAACAGTTGGGTTTCCCAGACTGGGCCCCTTCCGGTTGAAGCATTTACACCCTCTTTCGGCCACCACGAGTCTGGGCTAATGTCAAGTATTCCGCTTTCTAACCAACCCCTTACTTCCTTTGGTGCCGGTGACGCACCGATGCAGGACCACTGGCAACCATACCAGCATGTTGTGAGCGAACCCTCCTGGCCCCCGCGTTCGTCATTTGCTAATGTGGTATGTTGTATGTGTAGGCTGTGAATGGTTCTTCATCCGTCAAAGGAGAGTTCCCCTCGGAAAATTTCTCGCCATCATGGGGCACTGGCCAGCCCAACTTCAATGACTCGTCGATCTCTTCGGGGCAGCACAACCCAACCTTGGGGACGCCGTACCAACAGGTTCAGCCTTCCCCCGGTGCCGACACGACGTCCACTCCCTCTATTTCCCCCTTCGATCTAACATCGCAGTGCACTGTTCCTCATTCCCCACCGGAAACAACACGTCGAAACTCCCGGAAGGGCCGTCCTGCCAAAAACTCTCCTTACAACCCACGTCGGACAAATTCATTACCTTCACCCGCCTCGCCAAAGGAACCAAAACTACACAGATGTCTCTGGACGGATGGGTATAATATATGTTCTGCGCAAATCACATGGGCAGATGTTCCAGACCATCTTGCTCTTCATGGGGTGAGGAACATGGGGCACGATATTGCTGTGTTTTGTCGATGGTATGGATGTCGGGTTAAAAGAAACAGGGGCAAAACAAATGGAACAATGAACCGCGAAAGCATCGCGCGACACGTTAGGGAGAAGCACCTGGGGTATAGACGCACTCATTAATTGGATTGGGGTACGGTTCTTCGCTCGCTTGTGACGGAACCCGACGCTCATGCGGACATCCAGACAACGGAGCATCAAATACTAAATGAGGTTCTCAGCGACAATGTTTCGTTCATGCGGACATCCAGACAACGGAGCATCAATACTAAATGAGATTCTTAGCGACGATGTTTGGTTCACTTCTAGTTTTCCGTCTGCTCGCATCTCTTCTAGTAAGGCATGTGGGCTATTTTCGTTCTATTGTGCCTCAATCCAGCGATTGGGTACACGTATATTTTCAATAACCATGTTCACTGGCTTCTCCTTATGCACCCCTTTTCCTTCCGTTGTCGGATCAAACACATTATCTGTAGAATCGATCCCCCTTTATCCACGAATGGATCCTCTTGAAGGAACGGATCTCTTTCCCTTGACCCGTTGCACGATAGATTGTACCACTATTCTTTTGTCCTTTGCCGCTGGACGTGTAAAGGATGAACCTACAGTACCTGTAACTCAAAATGATATAGCCCCACTCCTTCAATTTGATCGGTGGTGTGAGATCGAGACTCCATGGAGTCAGTGCGTTGGTGACTCGGAGTTGTGCACAATCCTCATCCGTTTAGCAACGGAAGAAACGCATAAGGAATCAGCGTGCATAGAATCCGTTGAAACGCTATTTCTGGTAAATAGCTCGTCGCTGACCAGATGGTCATTGATCTATCTGGGCTTCTCAAGTTCTCACACTGAGGCCCATGAAGGTTTCACGTCAATTGCATACGTCTTTCCCTGTCGTGTACTCCTCAAGTGGCCGGGCTTCTCGGTCCTCGCACTGCGCTGTGTTAATTAGCATCAAGCGAGCAATCTAATTTTGGTTATGGACCAGTGCAAAATATCGAGGCCATAGATAATCCGAGAAAAATGGCGATGCGATGTGGAGTGAATGTGTGATGTCGACTTGCATGTGATGAGCCAGGAACACGAATTTGCAAAAAATTAAGTCCACAAATGTCACCGAGGCATGAAGAATGGAGGCTATGACCATACCGTGGTAACCTGTCGTGCTAGCCTATAGCCATTGTGGGCCCTGGGAAGGGAATGGTGTATCGCCGAGGAAGCACCAATCGGATGCTGCTGTAGGGTAACTGGACCGATTCCGTAGACGGGAATCAGCTGAGAAAACCAAGAAGAACCTTTGCATGTGTGTTGAATCTGAGATGAACACACAACCCGATGAGGACATACGGAGGATTCACCACAACTTGAAACCATGACTGCACATCCTGGAAAGCTGTACGGAACCAAGGATTCGTTACCGAGTTTTCTTGATAACCTCATGTCTTGTGCTCCGAGACTTATCCGTCCCCTGCTGGAATATCAACCGGAAAGACAAATATCGGTCCAATGCAGGGCGAGTGATGGAGTATATGATTTGGCGTGCCAGTAGGCCAGCTGGCTTGGTTCGTCGACCCACTTCCCGGTTTAAATGCCCAAGCGGAAAGCTAGACCAACTGCGAATCGAATCGTGTTGCGTGTCCTTGAGTTGGCTCGGACTCCAGGGGTAGATGCCAATCGCTGTACTTGACAGAGCGAGAATGGAATCCGGAGTGGTAATATAGCGGGTACGGCCATGATGGAGTTTGCACACGGTGTGACTGAGGACCTCATCATAGGATCTGGCATCCCATCCGTCAGGCTAGATTCCCCCGACCTCACGATTGTGCGGGAGCAAAATTCCACTCCAGGCTCCCCAACAATTTCATGGCCGTATTGGTACGAGCCCGTCGCCAGAATGATAACTCAAGAGTTCCAATAAGGATTCACTGTGGGAAGTAAAATCACTGATAATCAGCGCCACGACAGCCGAACATCAGTGACAATTCTCACTACATATCATTGCTTTGCCAGTAAAATTAAGTGCTCTCCGTAATCACCGATCTAATGACTATCCGTGCACGCATTGTGTGAATTCCAGCGCTCGGACCGTCAATGATCAGTTCATACAGTGCCTCATAATAAGTCACCATTTAAATGAATGTCGGGTACTTGCACTCGATCCATATCAATGCAACAGTGCACTTTTTCTTCTTTTCATTTACAAATCTAGTACATGCAACAGTCGTAACAAGCGACTTTGGAGTATATGAATCGGGCTTGCAGTGTCAGTGTAGTAATAAAGCGATACCAGCTGTAGGGTGTTGCGGTACCAGTTGCGGAGCGTTGGCGTAGTGTCTCGAGCCGCCATCGTAGCCATCCAAGATATCGTTTCGAAATCCCGTCTTCGTTTTCTTGTCCTACAGCCAGTTTCCTCTCCCGAAACGGACGTCCTGCCCTTGGTCTGGGTCGGTTCAGCAGCAGGGAGGTAACTAGCCTCTGTGAATGATTCAGTACGCAACATTCTGCATACATGATTCACCCATGTCCTGTCTCCGCTGGAACCTTGTGCTTGGCACGTCGGAATTGCCAGTTGTGGTGGTCACATAGCACCGTGGTCCTGATAGATCTTAGGACCTGCTCGATCTTCTCATCTTCGTGGTCAGCGCTATGGGGTCAGAGCGCAGTATCTGCTGTGCTACTCATGAGCATAATTTGATAGGTCAGCTTCGCCTCGTATTCTAAGTCCTGTGCAATGAGATTAGAAGCAACAAACGGGATCAAAGGTAGCGGGTGAGGAAGGATAGATGCAGGGGTGAAAGTGTGCCTGGGCGGATCCTCGACACCAACAATCTACATGACAGTGGCCTCGCCCTAGCCGGCGTATCACTGCCCTTGCTCTCGTCACCATCGCCGTGGTGGGTGCGCCGTTGTGCTATACTTACTCCCGTTGCCGTCGCGATTGTAGTCGGTATAGTTGTGTCGCCCTCGCTGCCGTCGCTGTGGTGGCGAGGGCCCCCTTTATTGAAGCTGGAGCACAAGCACCACTCTCAGCACCGTAAGCATACAGGATAATATTATCAATGCATACCTAGAGCGCGAGCGCCCTACACGGTAGTGTAAGTTAGAAGCATAGCGAAGAGATAAAAAGGCACTCACATTCTCAGCACCGTAAGCATACGGGATGAGGTGTGAGTGGGCGAACATGTGGTTTAAATAGGACGTTGGTATTCCAACGTCCGTAAAGGAATACTGTGAATGTATATACGCTGGATTGTGTACTCTGACACCCTTGCGTCATCCACACTCTTGTCGCCACCATGGCCATGGTAAATGTGTGGTTACCTGCACTCACCGTCGTTGCTGTCGTTTCAGGGGTGGGTGCGCGGTTCAACGGGCATGCCTTCATCGCTGTGGTGGCTGACTTGGTGGTTGAATACTTTGTCAGCAGGTGTCACATGACTCGGGCAACCAAATACAGAGACGTGAGTATTGAGATTCGAAGTGTCTATGTGTACATATCTGTCTTCGTAGAATTTGTCTAGTCATCATTGTAAATGGATTCTCAGCTGGATTTTGTGCTTAGTTTCAGGGAAATCAATTAGACGACTCAGCCAAGCTCAATTTATACAGACCAGTGACTGTAATGACCTCATCCAGAGGACCAGAGGATGCCACGATGCGCACCACGAGACGGAATTGATGGGATGGAAATTGAAATGCACAGATCACAGGGGTCACACGTGTGAGCACAGATTGTGTCATGGATTAACGGAACCAACAAACCCCAGTAACCCCCCGTGGCAATGAACCTCGGGGTTTACTTCTCTCCAATATCTGTGAGAACAAGATGACTTGCCGTGTCACTTATGGATGAGAGGCGACAAGTCGTCCATCAACATGCATGTCCAAAAGTGGCATGGGGGAAGGTCAGGAGGTGACAAATCGCAAGTCAATTGTCGTTGGTCCGCTTGTGGCAAGACAACGCTAAAAAGAGTCAGTTGCAAGGCATGTTTTGGCGTTCATTTGGGGGAGGCGTGGGTGTGCCGGGGTTGTGGAATAAAGACCGCTCGAAGTGACCCCTATAGGGAACATGCGGCGAGAACGGATTTTGATGCGTGCCGAAATGCGGACGCTTTGATCGCGTACTCTAGCAATGTACGGGTGATCAATGGAGAAGACTATGATGTGCTGGTGCATGAGTGCGGTGTTGTTTCATGTTTCACTTTCATATGGTACGATTTTTGCCCTCGGGTTTGCTTATACGGAGAAAGGTAGGTATGTTATCCATCATAAGTACCGTGCGAACGGAATCTTTATCATTCAATTCATTGGGGCCCGTGCCTAGTGTTCGGTATCGTTTGCTCCTCACAGCCTCACAGAAAGGGTCTATACGTCTTGAAAACCCTGCGAGACTCTTTGGGAGGGTGACAGATGGTTTCTAATTGCCTATCTTAACACACAACATCACATCTCGTGGTGTTATTCGGGGTGATACAGGCAATTTGCCTCCGGGAAGTATGGGTTAACGAGTCCAACCATTCAGTAACGTCCTGGATAAACTGTCGCGAGTTCAGCTCATCGATAACCTCGAGGCCCGAGTGGTGCTGAATATTGAAAGTCGAGGTTAACATTTTTGGCTGGGTCGTTTTTCCATTCCGAGTCTGAATGCGGTTGCATAATCATAACGCTATCCCCTTTCCTACAGGCACAT